>QVOA01019376.1:0-51848 GCA_014825685.1 Pseudomyrmex cubaensis | reverse complement strand
CTACCGCGCCGCTAGGAGCGCTTTGAAAGGAATATGAAAAATATTCAATCTCACCCCAGAGTTTCAATCTCACCCCATTTTACGGTATTTATTATATAATATGTAGAATTGTGTGTATATCTTTTCGTCCCACTTTGAGCAGACTGCGGACTGTCATATGCAGTAACATGTTCTGCTTATGGTGTGGGTAAAAAATATAAGCACACGCATGTACACGAGTATCTTTGTACGAGTAAATTTTAAATATCATGTTTCAAAAAAGAAAATAATTTTTATTTTTTGTTAATTCTGGTTGCTCTTGCACATAGCACATAATAGAACGACATACGTTTTGGACATAGCACGGAATAGAACCATGTTTAGTTGTGGCATACGCACCGACAAGTCGCTCGTTGACATCGCTACGTAGTTGCCAATGTGCACCACTGTGGACATTGCGCTGACTTACGGGTCGAAAACGATTACACATTTTCTTATGAACCTGGCTGGTCTCAGGCTTCTCTTTGACAGTATTTTCGCAAGCGCATTGGCGTGTACTGGCGTCAACTTATCAATTTAGTTTCTCTCGAAATCGCAACGGTGTGTAAGTCGTGTAAGTTAACAGATGTAACTAATACTTTTCATGAGAGGTAAATAAGTTTGTTTGAGATGTGAACAATACCGAAGAAAATGAAACACTAAAAATGTCTGCAATTGTGGTTATATTATATTCTCTCGCAAAGTTGTCTGTTTTACGTTTTTATCACTAAAAAGCGTGTTCTTAAATATGCGTAAGAATCTGCCAGATGTGGTACGTCGCGAACGAAAAACCGAACGTATTTTCAAACTTTTGGCATTTTTTCCAAACTCGAATTGCTTTTTTTTTTGTTTCGGACGTTTTGATTTTTCCTAACGTGTAGGTAGTTCCCTAGGGAAAACAAACAACATGTCATTCGCAGACACAGTTACACAATACGCTGAATCACAACGTGTTAACTGACGAATATATTTACGCTATGATGGCATAGAGTAATAAGAATATGCTTGTCTTTAAACTTTTATTTTAATAAATAAGTTATATTGTTTTTGTTTTATATGTTTCACAGTTTGTAATAAAGTTTTAAGAAATGGAGTAATTAAGATGATGTAATCATCAATTGTATTACACTAAATGAGACAACAATTATGACAAACTGCAATATATTGTTTCTTTGTTGCTTGTAATTTGAGAAAATAAAAGTATGACTTCTGCTGTAAGAAGTAGTAATATGACTTCTGCTGTTTGCAGAGTGGAAAAATGGCACTAAATATTTGAGTGTGACTTGAAAATATACCAAAATTCTAAGTGTCATGTACGCACAAGTACTTATAATTTATAGAGGAAGATTTCAATTTAATTATTGGAAGATGTTTCTAATGGACACTTGTACAACAGAGGGATAAATAAATAGATGATCTGTACAAAGTAACACAAAAAAAATATTAAGCTGTTGAACTATTTAACTAATTATTAGCTGTTGTTATGTCGAGCACTGGGTCTATTGTATCGCAAACTCTTTCTCATCTGTCAGAGAAAGAACATGGGTCTATCTTAACCACAGACTATTCTATCATTAGAGGAAAGGTCAGAATGCTTATTTATGTTAAATTTGTTAAAAATTTGTTTCTTTGTCAATAAAGTGCCTTATAATATTTTATAAGACAATATTCTTAATATATATATAATGTTGATAATTATAAATGTTTTTAGAATGTTTTGGTCAGTCCATCTGAGGAACAATATGAATTGTTGTTGAAAAGATTGAAAGAAAGAATCCAAGATGGAGGCAGTGAGACAATTTTTGACATTGGTGTTGCTGAAGGTAAGTTTTTGGAAAAAATATTTTAAAGAGCAATAAAAAAAAAGTAATTTTGTGTGTTCAAATATTGTTTTCATAAATATTTTTAACGCATTTTTAGATGGATCAGAAGATGGATTAAAAGAAGACGAATATGAGGCATCAGTTGCCACTTTACAATCTTTGGCTGCAACATTAGAAGCTGATTGTGTACTTCTACGCCAAAGTAAAGTAGATCACGGTCTTACAGGACAGTATCTAGTGAGAAGGCGGCTAGACCGACAAGACTTCTTAGAAATTAGGTTTTTATTTTATACGTTTTTGTATTATAATGTTCTGAGATTTATGTGATTTTTATAATAAAAGAAAACTTCCATTCTACATATAAAACATTTGATTTTAGAGTCGCGGTTGTTGGTAATGTGGATGCTGGAAAATCAACGCTATTAGGAGTATTAACTCATGGCGAATTAGACAATGGACGAGGTTTGGCACGACAAAAATTATTCCGCCACAAACATGAGGCTGAAACGGGACGAACAAGTTCTGTTGGAAATGACATACTTGGATTTGACAGTGTTGGTGAGCAGCATCAGTATTTGATTCGCATGTTCTATACACAAATTATTTATTATCATGTCATTATATATCATTGCAGGCAACGTTGTTAATAAGCCAGAACATGGATCATTGGACTGGGTAAAAATATGTGAAAAATCTTCTAAAGTGATCACGTTTATCGATCTAGCTGGTCACGAAAGATACTTAAAGACAACGGTTTTTGGAATGACTGGACATGCTCCAGACTTCGGTAAAACAAGTTTTTACATAAAACTTTACGCAATTTATGAGAAATATCCTTGTATATGTTGTAATCTTGATATAAATATTATTTCAGGCATGTTAATGATTGGCGCTAACGCGGGCATTGTAGGGATGACTAAGGAACATTTAGGCCTTGCCTTAGCATTATCTGTACCAGTGTTCGTTGTTGTGACGAAAATTGATATGTGTCCACCGAATGTTTTGCAGGAAAATTTGAAGTTGTTAATAAGGATTTTAAAATCTCCTGGTTGTAGAAAAGTTCCGGTTACAGTAAAGACACCTGACGATGTGGTAGTTAGCGCTACTAATTTTGTTTCAGAACGGTTAGTTATATTTATTAGAATTAAAAACAAAAATGAATATAATTTTAAAAGTGCTATATAATACTTTTATTTTATACAGATTATGTCCAATTTTTCAAGTGTCTAATGTGTCTGGCGAAAATCTAAATCTCCTTAAAATGTTCCTCAATTTATTAACTGCAAGAATTACTAGTCACGATGACGAACCTGCCGAGTTCCAAATTGATGATACATATTCCGTGCCAGTGTGTATTGTATATCACATAAGCAGTTCTTTTTCAATTTGTAACATTTATGTCATTGAAGTTACAAATTTCAGGGAGTTGGTACTGTAGTGTCCGGTACAACTTTGAAAGGTATTATAAAGCTAAATGATACCTTACTATTGGGACCCGATCCACTAGGTCGTTTTACGCCAATAGCGGTCAAAAGCATCCACCGAAAGAGAATGCCTGTCCGTGAAGTGAGAGGTGGACAAACTGCTAGTTTTGCTTTGAAAAAGATCAAACGATCGAACATTCGCAAAGGCATGGTGATGGTTGCACCGGCGCTTAATCCACAGGCCTGTTGGGAATTCGAAGGAGAGATATTGGTGTTACATCATCCTACTACAATCAGCTCTCGCTATCAGGCAATGGGTAATAGTTTGTTTAAACAAGTATGCTATATATGTAATATTTGTATATAATTTCATTTCAAACATAATTGCAGTACATTGTGGCAGCATAAGACAAACTGCTTCCATATTATCTATGTCTCAGGATTGTTTAAGAACAGGCGACAAAGCCTTAGTGCATTTTAGATTTATCAAACATCCTGAGTACATAAAACCTGGACAGAGGATGGTATTCAGAGAGGGTCGTACTAAAGCAGTAGGAAATGTAGTAAAACTTATACCACACTCGAATAACACAATTTCACAAACTTCCAGAATTAATAAACCGAATAAAACGTCACAGAATCAAAGGCAGAATATAAATATCCAGGTATAATTTAATACGATACACAGCATGCGAGAGTAATTTTTTTTTTTTCGACATTTTAAGTTCATAGTATAGATAAATTAATGATTAATTAATTTTAATACACGATTAATCAATTATTGATTAATTTTAGTATATGTAAAACCTGAAAAAACATACAAATAGATATAAATTTTATTGTGATTTAGACGTCAGAAATGACAGAAGCCGATTCTATGCTCGAGGCACAAACGGCTAAACAGGAAAATGTACCGCTGAAATCTGGTACAAGCCAAAATAAAAAAGGCAGAGGTCGAAGAGGAGGCCGATCTCACAATATTGTCAATAATATTCAGCCTTTAGCAGAGCAAAATCCTCCTACAAAAGTATAAGAGTCCACACATCGATGTACAAACAATAAACATTAAGAATCGCGGCTAATATATCTCGAGTAATCGTATTGGTTTATAACGGTTTAAGTATATCGTTTCTAGAATATGGCTGGTGCGAGATATAGTCCCGACTCTTAATACTCATAACTTTTTCCAACGTACAATTTTCTCGAAAAAGAATAGTGTCGTCTGTGACACAAAACCCAGAACTGTGTTATTTATAAAATGATTTCTATAAAGAAAAAATTGACATTTGAAATTATTCAGGCACATACTGTAAATTAGAGTACAAAAATTTTTACTTAACTTATTAATCACATTAGAAAGAGAGATATTCTTTTACTAATATTAAAAAAAAACCCCAGTATTCATAAATTATTTTTGTAAGAAATACATGTATCGTAAATCAGAATACCACATCTAGTTAAAAATAATCAGAAAATACACATGGTTTTATTTCTGACATAAGTATGTGCAATATATGTATAAATATTTACATATCTACTAAAACTTGTGTAAAACTCTTTATAAGAAATATAATTGATATTTATTTTTTTCTCTTTATCTCATTGTATGTAATTACACATTTCATTAAAAGCTTCAAATTATGTAAAACTATGAAAAGAATGTATTTCATTCATCAAGCAGATTGATGCAAAATATTGTGCTCTAAATATATATAAGAAAATTTCTTGTTGTGAATCAGACATATTTATTCCTTAATAAATAATTTACATGCTTCAAATGCACGTGCATTTTGTTTTGTCATATTCACTTCGATTTTTATGTTCAAATATCTGTAAGTAAATTTCTTTAAATGATCATTTATCAATTCTACTTGTCAAAAAAAAAGTTTGTCAAATATATAATATTCAAAGATTAGACATTGAAAACAAAAACTTGTGATCTAAAAAAGTGTACATTACTTTGATTACATGCCGAAATAATTACATTTTACCCATACGATTATAAGATTTACAATCATTATTAATACAAGTGCTATTACCAAAGGAGGGATTCCTCCCAGTACACAGTCTAGTATAGGAACGATATACATGTTATAATGTTTGGCAGAGGTCCAAATGGATTATATAATTTTCACTATAAATAAACTATTTTGGTGGATTTTTTTTAAATTCATCGTTCTCTTTTAACTGTTGTTTTAGATTTTCTGCAATTTCTCGCAGCTGTTTAATAAAGTCTTTTGGACCGGAAATAGGACGACCTGTTCCGTGAATCATGCCTGATCTAATTAGTAAATATACTACAAATTGAGCACTTTTTCTAATTGGTTTTGATTCAGCTAATTTATTAATTATTTGCTCATTATTTAATAAGTACTGAAAAAAAGCTCTTAAGAAACGCATTTTTGAAAACTTAAGTGACTCTTCTATATATTCGCAAACAAATGCACATATTTATACTTTTGGTATTTCAAATGTACATGTATTGCGATACTTTAATAACAATTCACGCTTTAGTCTTAATTGCTTACGTAAAGTCTCAAGTTTTTGCAACTGTTCTTCTTTACTATATTCGATTCCTGGTAATCTTTTAATCTAAAACAAAAAAATAACAATAGTTTCACATAAAACATTTATGTATATGTATCTGAAGAAAAAATCTTACCTGTGATCTTGCAGAATCTAACTTCTTTTGCAATTCTAGAATTTTATGGCTGGTGTCCTGTGACTCTTTAGCTTTTTGTGTGGTATCATGCGGATCTTTTTCAACACTAAACAGTTTAATGTACTTGATAGCAATCATTTTCATATACAAAAAAAATAAATTTTTAAATAAATATAATTTAGAAACATGTTAATTTATCAACTATGTAAAATTTTTATACTTATTTTGAATTATATATCAAACGTTATTATGTGAGGTTATATGCCGGTAACTTGGTCAAAACAAAATTTAGGTAAAAAGTAAAAGTTTTTGTCTTTACAGATCGTACCTGCGAATGATCTCATAGATAAGCGGCAGTATTTCTATATCTAAATCATCGACAGTAAACTGTGTCCTTAAAGAAGTGTCTTCTGACAGCTCCCCTGTCTCCATTACGTCATTTGCGAACACATTACATACATGTATATTCCATGCATGTTGCGTTAACTATACATTCTCAGTGATGGCAATAGCTGTAATCAAAAGCACGAACGCTCAGGCTGCCTTTTCTGCAGCATAAGGGTACTATCGCATACAAAATTGCTTAGTTGTATATACATATCATAAGACACGAACCAATGATCATCTAGCATAATGTCGTCGTATTGATTTAAAGAGCAAGATGCACAGACTATTTATTATAAATGTTTATGGTTAATATGCTATTAGGAAAAAACCAAAACAGTTGTTCTTTATTCGATAAATATATATATATATAAACTAAATTAAAAAATTGAGTAAAGGACGATTATACTTTTTATTAAAAAATATATATATATAAACTAAATTAAAAAATTGAGTAAAGGACGATTATACTTTTTATTAAAACTTCAGAAACAAATGTAAATAATGCCGGTAAAGTAGGAATTTACTTATGTGACTGATATTGTCTGACCGACAGCTAACAAGTTAATCAAGTTCTAAAAAAAATATAACTGTAGAGATTATCAGTATGCATATATTGTATGTATGTAATATATATTCCATGCATAAGTTTCTATCAAGATTAATTGTGATCTCAACTGTGATTGGTTAGTAATTTAACCAATCAACTGATTCAATCAATTAATCGATTTTGCTGAGTTAAATTAACCGATTTTACTAAAGGTTAAACTAATCGTAAGTTTTTAATTATTTACGTCGATTAGAAGTAAATTACTTTATAGTTTAATTAAATAAACTATTTTATTTTTTCCGAAAAAATGTCAAAATGTATATCTGTAACAAACCATCATAGGCAAATTCTGGAAAAATATTTAATATATATCATGCAATGTGCATTGACAGGATAGCGGCAATGAATGCGACAGTATATGCGACAGTATATGCGACGTAATTAAATACAGGAGAGACTAAACTCAGCGTAGTGAACTCCAAGTGGGAATACTTGAAAATTAAGTCATATGATCCAGATCACGCGTTTCTCATTCTTGCACGTGAAATTCATTTCGACTGGTATGCGTCTTGTAATAAACGAGAACACACAACACGACATTACGCTTATAAGCACGTACAATATGTTATCATTGCTTATACGTTAACATGAATATCATTTGCTGTTTATAGAACATTACATCTACGAATTACAGTAGCTTTCTACTTTAGAATATAAAGTGAAGATAATAATATTTGTCTTATTGCGCGGCTCCGAACACAGACTTATATGGCAATGAATATAAAATTTTCAAAAGACTTTCTAGATTACACTTTGAAACAGCTAAGGATACCCAAAACTTACAATGTAAGCATTGAAAAATAGATTTTTGCTTTTCGATTATACTCGTAGAATTTTTAAATGAGTCTCTCAAGTTATGTTTAATTTGTCTGAAATGAAATGAGAAGAGAGAAATATAAATGTAATCACTTTTTACCAAAAACGGTGCTCGACAATTTCAGCGATGCTTTCTACAACATATCACGTATGTAACATGCATGTATGTACATATACAAAAAACACATGCGTACGGTAGAATCGGCAGACGATGTAGAAATATTTTTCAGACATCCTGTATAGTGTGCGCTTATCTCTTCCCGAGAGATAACGCTCCGATACCGAAAATACGAGTCGTTCGATCGACCGTGTCGTATCGAAAGCCGTCTCCCGTACGGAACCCCACCCGGTATACACGTTCCTATGCCTATATATCGGCCGTATGTATTCATGTATGTACTCGTGAAGTCTGCACCCCCTCCTCCCGCACACATATACACATATATTACATACATGAATACTTACACACAAACAAACGGTGCACACATATGTACGCGTGGCGGTACATAAGTGTGCTCGTATCGGGCATACATAAGGGTTGATAGTGCTCAGGCGAGCGAGTCACCCTTGCGTGCAGGGCGTGGCCAGGGTCCACCAATCAGAGGACGGGGAGAATCTCACCGAAAGACCAAATCGAACGAAGTAAAAATTTCAGCGGTCGCGTCAAACGTCGACGCTAAAGGGGATGAGCGCGGTTGATCCGGGCTTACATTTTCCTTACTTACCTCCCCCGTAGCAACTCACGCCACCGTCACGCCATTCCCGAATCTCGTTTCTCCTGGAACACTCTTTCACGCGTGACTACAATTTTACTTGCGGGCTTACTGTCTACCAATTTTCTTTCTCTTCTGGACTTTACAGCAATTCACATTTTGCAATTTAGTTAGTGTTGTTTAAAAATTTTTTTAAACAACCTTCTGTCATTTAAAAGTAGTCTCAAAGTGATAAAATCACTCGAAAGAATAAAAATATACAAATTTTATATAATTTTATATAATTTTATATAATTATATATTTAATTCAGATATGTGTATTTGCATTAATTTGCAAAATTAAATTAATCGGGTTTATTGGTAAGCAATAAAATAATTATAAGAATTAAATTTTTTTCCGAGTGTGCAAATACTTTCACAAGTTTCTCGGCCGCAAACTATATAGAAAAAAGTGGCTGGAGATTGCAGAAAGGAACGAAGAGAGAGATATATATATACATAAGAGAAAACGTCGGGAGACACAAGACGGAGTAGTAGGGTCTGCGTTTAATAGCCGTAGTGTTACCTCGGAGGCTCTTCGCCATTAAGAATCCCGCAAGACCCGGGTGCTTTCCCTACCTTCTAACCACCCCTTCTGGTCACCTCCAGTCAGGCTTCGCCGGGACATATTACACCGCGCCCCAGTGAACGCAGATACGATACGCGGCCGCACATGTGTGTGCCCGTATATATATTGCCAGAGAGAGGGTATACCACGGTACACTAAAATCATTAGGAGCACGTGCGCCTCGCAGCGCGCAGAATCCCAGTTCCTTGCCATTAGAATGCTTAGACGACGCTGTCCTATCCGGAGATCAATATCAAAACAACGCCGCGCACAATCGCGAGATGACGCAAATCCCGGAGCTTCGACGAAGTATCGCAAAACATGGTCTCATTACTTCGCGAAAACTTTTTTTTATTTTAAATGTGTAACAGTATACACGCTATGCATCATTCTCGTCGAGTAACGACCTCGAGAGTTCGTATCCTCATCTTCGTGCTCTGACCGCGAAGCTAAAGGAAAAGAACGTCGCTTACACAATCTTGGCGCATCTACTTTTCTAAATTACGTTGCCCTTCTTCACCATCTCGGCTCGTGCATATAAGAGGTCGCCTCAAAGAAGAAAGAGCGAGTGAAAACGAGCGACAGCGTAGGGAGTTGCAGAGGACAACGTGGAGAAAGAGAGAGAGAGAGAGAAACGAGGAAAATAAGCGAGCTGCAGAGAGAGCTGGTACTCTCTTCGTCGCGCTGCTTAAAATTCATAAGGCGCTCTGTTTACTTACTAAAGATACGCGGCTTGTGCCCCCGTCGCGCCCCAATCCCATACCCTCCAACGTGGTAGCCCGCGCCACCCTCGCGATGCCACGCGAGCGCCGTGCTTTATCGCGGAAAATAAAATTATTGGTTGCACTTTTCTCCACGCAAGCTCGCGCCGGTTTATTTTTGTCACCGCCCGACAGAATCTCGTGGCGCAAATTTTTCCAGAACGTTTAAACTAAAGCAAAAGGAGAGAGAGCTTTCTATTCTTGTCAAATATCCATATTCGCAAACACAGTAAATGTTAGGTACGTCATATAAAAGAATAGCGGAAGTGATTTTAACGTGTTTTGTTTCTTTTTTTTAAGATTACGATTATGGCTTTTCAAATTTTTCCCTTTTTTGATAATAACGTTGACTTTGAAATAATAACTTTTAACACCATAAGAAAAGATTATTTTAAAATGTTTTAAGATAATAATCTTTTTTTTAAATACTGCACATAAAATTATATAAATTAGAACACCTTTCCAGTTTCGGATAAAATCACACAAAAACCAATGAGAAGAAATAATAATCAAAACAATTCTTTTTTTTTCTATTAGCTAGGATTATTCATTTATTAAATTCCACCTTCGTCTCGACCGCATTCCAAAAGATCTGAGGCCTGTTAATTAGCATGAGAGCGCGATTATGAACGGCACTTCGATCGGCGCGCGCTGGCAGTAAATCAGCTGCCGCCGCGGGCGACCTTGCGCGCAAAGAAGAGGAAAAGTCGTTCAAGGCTGAAGAGAGAGGTCGGCGCGACTTGCAAGTTGAGCGACTTGAGGAAAGCAGGCGGCGGAAACGAGATAGTCGCCTGATTATCTTGGACGAATTTTCTCAACGGCTTGTTCGCCGTCGACAACGTCGTTACGCATATACTTCTTCCGGATATACGCGAGAGTATATGTGTATGTGTGTAAAATGTATGTGTGTACGCGTGTGTGTTCTTCATCCATGCTTGCTTCGCCGCGTTATAATCTCGTTGCTCCCGGCGACGTCGAATAAAGTACTTCCCAGTACTGCCGGTAACACGAGGCACCAACTATTAACTCATTAGTCGAAGTTCTTCGTATTATCGCATTCTCTTTGAGAGACCGCGCCGGTGTTCTCGTACTTACGGCACCGTACCGTACGGTCGTACCCGCCGGGTGAATTGGATCGGGCGTTTGAGGAAGACGAAACAGAAAGAGAACGTGAGAGGCATGTTCGAAGAGAGAAAGAGAGAGAGAGAAACACGTGATGGGTGAAAGGAATGGGTGGTAGTGGTGTGCGTTGTGGATGGTAGAAGCGGTGACGCCGCGCTCACGGGGGTGAGATGGAGAGGCTTGGGCGGCTGGGGGTGAGATGGGCGATGTGGGTGGTCGGTGGTAGAACGTATAGGTAACGGTAAGGGTTGGTATGGCATAGTAAGGATGGTGGCAGCTCTTCGTGGAAGAGCGCAGGGCGCGACGGGGGAGGAGGGGAGTGGTTGGCCGGAGAAAGGGTAGTGGGCGATCGCGCGAAGGTGGTTGTACGCTCGGTATTGTTTCGAACAGGCGTGTACACGTACATACATCTATTTGGCACATAGGTAAAGCATCTTAGAGACCGCGTAGAAGGAAACTACGGCAGCAGCGCGTAGAGCACGAAGGAAGGGTTGAGACGAGGGTGGGTGACGGTGGGCGCGAGGGCTAGAAAGGGAGACGACATGAGTACAGAGAAGCAGCAGCAGCAGCAGAAGCAGAAGCAGTAGCAGCGGCGGTGGCAACAGCCAACCAGCCAGCCATCTTGCCACAAACTTGACTCGACCAATCAGCGTCGAGGCTGTGGTCACCGTTGTACCTTCGGTCCCTTCCCCTCCCACGTCTTGCCGCTTACCACCGGCTTGAATTCCCTCCGTTCCTCTCGCGGCTTGGTTCTTCCTTGCTACTACTCGCTCTTCAGGTCTCTTCTTCTTCGGTGGGTCTGCAGCAACCCCCGCAGCAGCACCTGCCAGCCAACCCTTTAATTCTAATCAATTTACTCTTGCGCGAGAACCCAAACCCCCTCGTACGAGCGTATTCTCGTGAGCACGACCGAACCTCAAGATTTTACCCCTTTACCCCTGCTCGCTTCTGGTACCATGCTATTTCGCCACTTCACTCGAACGACCCTACTACATCCGATAACGCCGTTACTCGACCGTTCGGGACTCCTCTGGCTAAATAATTAGCGTAGGGAGATTAATAGCTGGGAGTTAAATCGAGGCTGCACGTTAACGATTCTCTCGTGACCCACACCTGAGTACGAGACATTGAGAGACATCGAGGTCGAGTGGAATTTTAGTAGTCTTTTTACATTCCAATAAGATGTAGACGACAAATAAGCTCTCTCAAAATCAATTTATTGGTTTACGTTTAGACAATTATTAGGTACTTATAAAACAAACAAAAACAACTAATAAATGAGAGAGAGAGAGAGAGAAAAATTTTAATATTGATGTTCATTATAACGTATATTTAAAATACGGAGATCTTAATTTGTGAACTAACTTGCCTTTAAAAATGAATGTTAGTCTTCATACTTGGTCACAAAGGGTTAATAATGAACATAAGTTACAGCACAGCATATGTGGTTCGTATAAATAATTCGATCGATCCAGATCCCAACGCGATGGCTGAAGTTTACGCGTGCTACGTTTGCAGGAGTTTGGTGATGTTTGCATAATTTAGTTAATGGCTCGTAGACTAATGGTTAAAGTCCATGCTTAAGCGTCGTACCAAGAACCCTTCCGCTTCGAGATTCCATATATCCCACTCCAGTTACCCTCTCATGTTTTAATTTAATAGTTCTGGGTTATTCTTATTATTTAATACGTTATTTTTATTATTTAATATTATAGACATTTAAATTAATCGTTTGTGTAGTTTTTAATAAAAATAAGAAATATAATTACAAATATATTTTTATAAAAAAAAAAAAAATTAATAATCTACGCATAGAAAGCCACTCTCACTCTATTCTCAAAAACAGACGAATTAAAATAATAATTAAAGAAAAAAGCAATTTATACGTGTAAAACAAAGTTACGTACACGCTATCTACTCTAATATAACACATTAACCAGGTGGTTAATGTGGTACGTGCATTATGGAAACGGCGATAAATCCTTTTCGCGAGCGAGACTTAGAGCGCGGCGCGTACGATGCCACCCGTGCTGGAGAAAGTGCAAAAATATATCTCCTTTATCGTCGCCGATATATATCGGTCGTATTGTACGAGCCGCGGCACATCGGCGGTGATAAAGCTGTCTCAAATAAATCGAGAACGTCAGCCTGATTACACACCGTTCCACAGGAACTGGCAGAGAGTAAGCGCGGCTTAACGACGGATCCCATCCGATCGCGAGAGAGCGGCACAATCGTCCTATCCGATCACTTTCCTTTTTCTTCTTATATACGCTGACGCGTACTCGCGATGCCTGATCGAGTGGCGGGGATTCCAACCGACGGCGAAGGGAATAGACGGGAAGCACGATTTATTTATGTCGGTGATTGGGAGGGAACCGGGAAACCAAAGGGCTTCCTCTACTCCGCATTAATACTGCGTAGGGGTGGTTTCTGTTCCTATGATTCCGATACGACGCACATTGAGTCTTCGCCGCGCGAATCGCGAAGACGTAGGTACGTATTTCTTGAATACTTGAAAACTCTCACAAAGATCGTTTAACATTCGTCTCTTTATATAATAAAAATGTGAATAAGAAAATTATAACTTGTTTTTATTTTGTTAAAATTATGTTTTATACAAACAAAAAGAGTACGTATGAAAAGCGAGAGATTGCGTAATACAGAAGCGTCCGCTAATGTTGGAATTCTTGCTTTGCAATCCTGTTTGATGACTTGGCAAATATCTTGAGGAACACGAACTCGCCGGCATTTCTAAAACTCGTTATAATGAGCGACGCGTGCACGTGAAACAAGTTTATTACCCTTTAAGAGTTTCTAAGCAGCCCCGACACCCCGAAGAGGGGCTGTTCTCGAGGTCTTAAGTTCTTGACACTTTAACCTGTCGAGAAAAAGTGTCTTCATTTTCATCTAAAATTTGTCAAAGTTAGTGTCTTTTCGCACAAGATTACGTTAAAAAACAGTATTCCATCATATAATGTAAACACTGTTCTATTATACATATAATCGGACACATTTAAATTTAAATCATAATTTTGTAATGTAATTAGCAATACATAAGTAAATAATACTTAAAGATATTTTTAATAACATATTGAAAAAACATTAACAAATAAAATTAATTAATTATGTTTGTAAGTATAATATGACTTAATGATTTGCATGGTTATACTCAACGAAACTGTTCATGAAAATTATATTAACCGCTCGTGATTAAAAATGAACGAGCAATCGATCGCGAGCGAGAATATTTAATTGCTGCTTGGGATAATTATACCATAGACACGCAAAATTCCCTAATGTGAACCATCCTCAAAATCGGTTGTCTGCAATCAGAAATAACTCCAAGTTCAACAGCGCGTTCCACACTCGTACTTGTGTGCCGATTGTCGTGTCGCGTAATTGGTCTCATCCCTCGCCGAGTAGCAACTGAAACAAAAACAAAGATAGAAGAGTGAGAGAAACGGAGAAGAGAGCATGGAGTTGATAAAGCCGCGCGGGCATACTCTTAAGTCGCGCAAAACTACTTAATAAAGCAAATGAATGCGTAGCTCTTTTGACAAGCAAAACGTGGAAGTCACGATTAATTCGCGGGAAGCAAAAGGGGTGGCGACGGTAGCGCGGAAAAGCGGGGGAGAGAGAGAGAGAGAAAAAAAAAGAGAAAAATGTAGACAGAGACGCGAGAAGGGATAGTCGATCTTTTTCTCGAGGGTGAATCTCACCGACGTGCGCGACACAACGATGACGACAACGACGACGACGACGACGATGACGACGACGACGAGAACGACGACGGCGACGACGGGTCGAGTGGTTTTCAAGCTAATAAAAAAATTATCCCACCGCATGAAACCCGACGACGTATAAAACGTCGCTGAGTACGACTCACCCCTTCGTCGCGACTCCCGTCGTTGCCATCGTTGCTGCTGCTTTAGCTGCAACCACCCCCTTGCAAAAAAGGAGAGAAATGCACAAAGTCAACACCCTTTCGGTCTGTTTTTATTTATTTAGGCGAGGAGTTAGACTGCTTTCATTTATATGAACAATCTGTTTCCTTCCTCAGTATTTAAACATTTTCTCATGACAAACAAGTAGAAATATTGTGAATAAATTATTTTTACTTGTTAATAAGAGTAATATTAATACAAATGTACTCAAAACATTTTCTAGAATTCTGAATGTCACATTGTTTTATTAAATACAATACTTGGACAGTAAAAGTACTCGTTGAATAAAAAAATTAAATGTACTGATATTGCTTCAAAAAAATATTACATATATATGTATATGTTCACATAATTTATTAAGATAGAAAGAAGGAAACTTGCCAAGCGGGAAAAATGTATTTCCCGAGTATTAATCAACGAAGTAAATCTTCGAAGAAGACACGAACTGAGATTTGTAAGTAACGGAAGGTCAATATTCAAACCTTCTTCCTCTCCATTGACTTAACTGGTAGGTTGGCAATAGTGCCAAGAGCAGTAAAGTGACTAACATTTTGCGCTGTATAGACAATGCTGAAACTGTTCTATAAGTATCTGCGATAAAAAGTTGTAACATGGCGCACAATATTGTAACATGATTTTTTTTATTTTAATTTGCTTAATCAAAATTTTAAATGTGCGATTCTATAAGTAGAAAGAGAAACGTCAATTAAGAAATATTATAAAATCTCATTAATTACATTTATTATCTCGTTCTCTCTGTTTCTTCGTTTCTCATGCGTTTTTTCCTTCCATATTTTCCGGATCTCTCTCTTTCTCTTCTTGTTTTCCTTTCTGATATTTTCCCACCTGTTTTCTTTCATTATACCGGATATCCTGCTTCTACTGGCACGAAGCGTTGAAAGCAAGTCGGCTTAATTATCGTCCAAGTGTTCTTTAAAGAGCGAATTATACGGCCGATGTTTACTGTAAGCTTTTCACTCTCATCGTGCTTTTCCACTCGCGTCGCGTCGCTTTCTTTTCCCTGTTTCTCTTCGCCGCGACGGCACTTCCTGATGCATTCAAGGAGTGAAAGAGACAGTAAGTGGAAGAAACGAACTGTTCACCAACGGCATTTCTTCTGCTCTTCGTGGAGCTTTTTTCGCCCTCAACTTTTTATCATGTTTTGCGCAACATAACGGATTTAGTCGATCGTATTCTTTCTTGAATTTCTGATCCCGTTTTCGTACATTTTTAATGGACCGAAAGAAATAAGATTTCAATTTTAAACGTTTTGTTCGTAAATTTGTAAATATGTAAAATAATCTAGATTTTACTATAACTTTATAATTTTTAATAATAAGCAATTGTCGACTCTTTCTAAACTTTTGAAAGTCTTAAAACTAATTTTTAAGTAAATTTACATATTATTATAATTGTATCTGCTTATAATTGCATCTATGTATATTCTACATGTAAAACATATCTATATACATGTAAATATTCTTTAAGTATTGATATTCTAGACTCAAATTGCTTAGTTTTGATACTATTCTATTTTTCACGTAAGAAAAAAAGCTCAAGGAAGAAAGAGATCGTTTTTTGAATTGCGCGAAGACTGCAAGAATAGCGATTTGTATCGGAAAAAGAATTTTCTTAGTGAAGCTAGCAAGAGAGACAGACTTTCTTAGAAAGAATTCTTTCATTATTTCTCCTGTTACAACTATATCGTTAAGGAAGTCAACAAAGGAGAAAAGAAGAGTGAGAAAGTCTACACACTTTTGCAGAGCAATTCAATATTTTCACATTAACGCAAATTGTCATGCTTATATTTTGTACATTGTCACAAAAGAAAAAGAATTATTATTCTTTAAAATTTACATGATCAATTACTCTTTCAATTAAGATTTTCTAATCAACTTATCTCTAACTTTGTGAATATACTTTTCATATATAATGTAATTTTATTATACGTAAAATAATACTAACGTACATCACGTTGGCACTTTTTTATCTTTATTCTGCGTTCCTTTCTTCTCTGGTTTGGTGATCATTGCGAGAAAAAAGTGCGCAGGGAGGCACGAGCGCAAAAGCGTGGCTGAGTAAGAAAAAAAAATCGAGGCTCATTACCGCTCGTTTCGAGCAACGAAGCGAGAAAATGCGGGCGTTCCGAGGTACTTAAACGTCGTGCTTTCTATATTCGGAACATCATGACGCGAGACAAGTTGCACTTTCATTTTAAGCTCAGTTTAAAACAGAACAGAGTCGAATCGTGACGCTCAGTTTTACACGAAATAGTTACGAGAAACTTCGTGTCACTTTTTCTTCTTCAGCGTAAAGTACACTTTTTTCACTTATCAGTTAAGAGAGAATTCTAATTTTAAAATATATAAATATTAATATAAATAATTTTAAGTTTATTATGGTAAACAATATTATTGAACGGTTTTTCTGAGATATTTAGTTTTTATTGAATATAAAACAATACAATCTTACTATTATTTTTGTTTTATCAATCATCTTAGATGTACGAAAGAATGTAGGAGATAATTTTTGAAACATTGAAACTTGGCGCATGCATTAAAAATGCTCATATCTTCGTTGCAATCAACAAGCAAAATTCCACCCTACTAACTTCCGGCATGTTTCTACTGTGCCTCGTTTTGATATCTCTCCGTCTCAAAGATAAAGCGGTGCTCGGATCAAGCAAGCTTTCAAAGCCCCCAGCAGCGTCGGATACGATTCAACCCCCGAGTTCTTGGTGCGCTCCCTCTCGTTCTCCTACATTCGATTTTCCACCATTTCCCGATCGTCCATTTCCCCCTCGTCTCGTCCATTTCCATCAGACTCCAGTGACGTTTATACTTTCGAGAACGGACCCGGGGGCTCTGTACGGAGCCGAGTTAAGGGAATGGTCGTGATCGAGTGGGTGTCAGGAATGGGGGTGAGAAAGGACGCGGAAGAAACAAGAAGAAAGAGAAAGAGAAGATGGCAAGGAGAACAGAGTAAAGGAAGGAGAAGTAAAAAGGGGAGTACGAGAAAAGGGGGTGGTAACGGCCACCATCGGTCGGGGGCGAAGCAACCCTCGAGAAGGGTCTCCCTGTGATATATTGCCTCACCCGCAACCCTCACGCGCTCTAAACCATCCCTTATAGCCGCCATCTTGAAGGACTTCCCTTACCTGCTCTGTCTCTCTCTCTCTCTCTCTCTATCTTCCTCTCTTCCTCTCTTTCTCTCTCTCTTTCTCTCTCTCTCTCTCTCTCTCTCACACCCTTCCGGTTCTCCTCCCTCTCATCCTCCAACTGCGGCCTGCACTCACCCGCCCACCTACGATCGAAAATCCCGTTAGACTTATACGAGCTTAGCCCGTCCATTTTGACGACGGGCTGCGTGCCACCCTTCGCCAGCCACCCTTCAGCTCTTACGGAATTCCGTAGGGCTTTTTTCTCGCTGCTGAAGCACCCGTCGCTGTTTTCCAAATACCACCGGATGTTTCGTAGAGTTACATTTTACGTGGTGTGTGGTGCTTTCTTTCGACGAGGGTGAAAACGTTCGATGGAAACGTTTGATGGAACGACATTTTTGGTTAAAAACTGATGATTTTTTACATTACTCAATATTCTTAAAATTGTGAAAGTAACAAAGAATCTTTATCAATTTGTTTTTTAACCAAAAGTAATCCATTTTTAGTACGCAAGTTGCAATTATTAATTCAATATATTATTAGTTTGTATTTTAAAAAAAGAAATAAAAAAATGATACAAATATATATTATTGAGAGATTAACAAAGAATTAGTATCGAACTTATCATTGCGTTATTTCACCCGTTCGACGTTTTACAAAACAGTTGCTTTTTGCAGCGCTGTCCGCACTAAGTGCGAAGTTTTACTCCCACGCCAAAAACGTGGCCATTATTCACGAGTACCTACGAGTAGTCTGAATATGTTCCGCAGTCAATGTACAGGAACTCCATTTTGATTACGCGAGGGACCAACCCGAGCCACCCTTTCACCCATCGCCGCGAGAATTCATGGGCTTTTGCACGCGCGGAATGGGTGGGTGTTTCCGGTTTATTCCCGGAATTCCGTTACGAGGGGTAGTTGTGCCAGAGGAACCCCACGAAAAATCTCTCTTATGACCGGAGTCCACCATGTAGAGACAGTGTAAAAAGGGCGAGCTGCATTTTTCGGAAGCCTCGCGTGTTCTCATGGCGAAATTTCACCCCCTCGGCGCTACAAGGGGTGCACTTCGCATTCTAGTACATTGTCGTGGGATTTGATTATGCAAAGCAGCAGCCCCTTTCTTAGGCCGTTTCCACTTTTACTCCCAACACCGCATTCTCGTTTCACACAACCGTTCATGTTGCAGTTTATAAATTCGATCTACGATTATATCAGTTTGATCTTTCAAGGTTTTTAATAACGTTTATAGTAAAAATATATGCTTTCAATCTCGTGTTCATATAAAAATTGTATTATTCTCTAACACACATGCAGACAGACAAAAGTTACTTCTTTCTACAACTTCTACTTTCACAGCCCGAAATAACGACACGGTAAACACCTACCGTCATTTTAAAAGCGCCGCAGCATACTCTATCGAGGCAAGTTTTCTTCGCAATCATAAATCTTCCCGAGCTCGCGACGTGGCACTAAACAAAGCGTTCTTCCGACGTCGTATTATTTAGGAATAACGACAGCTCTTCAAGGCAGAGATTTTGTCTTTTGATGTTTCTTCTCTGCGCCTGCCAGAGACCGAACACTTTGGTCCAGTCAAAAACGGACTTTTTGTTTTTAATGTTTGATCATGTTATAATTTCCAGAGAGCAAAAAACAACTTCCATAATGACATCAGGTTTTTCATCTTTCATTAACCAACAAACGTATATAAATTGCGAACGTGTTTCTTTAATTAAGATCTTAAAATTTTCATTTGTGTAATAATTATAATTCACAGAATTTATAAAAGTGCGCTATAAAATATTCAATATTGAATATCAAAGTTGAATCGAGAAATATTGAACGCAGAAATAAATGCAAGAGCGTATATCAACTGTCATGTAAAAAAAAAATAAACTAAAGAATATGAATAGGTAAGAGCTCGAAAGATATCTCTGTTGTAAAAAATAGAAAATTGATAATATTAACGTCGTGTGTAAAAGTTTTAGAAACCAGTTTTATATCGTATATATCGCATGTTATGTCTAGATCAATAATTTTTCCACTGTGATCGCGTCGCTATCAGAAGCCCCGTTTCGTGTTTCCGCTTCCCTTTCTCATCTCACCGCAACGCAAAATCGATCGAATCCCTTGGAGGCAACCGGTAAGCCTCTGGCTTAGGTATCTACCTACGTCACTGGATTTGAATACTGTCGTTTCTCGATTGTCGCCACCGGAGACTGCGCGCGAACGAACGAAAAGTAAAAAGTGCTCGCGAGTGATGCTCAAGAGATAGGAGACTGGCAAGAGAATATCTATAATTGGAGACTTGCGGTGGAAAAGATCGAGGTTTCGAATAAAGAGAAAAATTGAAAAAATTATTGTAATATAAAACCAAAAAAAACTTGTAAGGTAGTAAACTACAGTAATAAAAATGCTCGGAATACTTAAAATATTTGTATTTAACTCAAGTAAGGGCTTCAAGTAACATATTCCGAATTTAAATGCAACTGTCGATTCTCGATTGTTGACGCGGATCGCGCGCGATGCGACGCCGAAAGAGCGTCTGGCAAATGAGGAAAATAGAGATGGCGAGAGGGAAAGGGAAACCGAGAAAGGCGGCAACGAGAGAATGGTAAAGGTCGATGTATATAATTTGGGTCCCCCGGTGGCAGCTGCGTGGGTCCCGATATGCAAAAAAGTGGTTGCGCATGGAATTAGAATATCCTCGCGTACTCATTTGAATTTCAATCTTAGCGACGCGGCGCGGTGCGGACACTTTTCGGCGCAGTGCTCTCACCCCTTGGGGGCCCTCGGGCCGATGGGTTATCTGCCTGCCTACCTAGAACGTCCTCAGGTAAAAAGCAGAAAGGGTTGCGGCGGGTCGCGCGGCAGCGGGAGAGATAAAAAAAAAAAAAAGAGAGCACGACAGAGGAGCGGCGTGCCCTATTAAAAATCGAGCGCGCCTACCTGGCGCGGAAGTGCCAGCTTACGACGAAAGAGCGCACCTCATTAGAGCCGCGCCAAACGTTAAATCTGGCGCGGCAAGGGTGTTTTTCCCTCGTGTCGTCTTGTCGGATAACTGACTGCACAGACGGGATTCCCCGCTTCGTTACTGACGCACAATAGCGCGATGCACAACGCGCTGCGATATCAAAATACTTCGAAGATAATCCTTCGCGTGATTTGTTTAACGTTCTCGCTGCGTGATCTTCGAATCTTTTATGAAATACTTTCACATTTAAAACACAAGCCTTGAATAATTTCACAAAGTAAAAACCTGAATTATGCATGTGCCTTAAGGTAACCTGGATTTCGAATAATATAAATGAATCGCGCGCAAAAACGTTTGGGTTATTAAATTCAATGTATCTGAATTTTGATATGTTGCATTTTCTCTCTATATAGTCTTGTCGTGGCTCTTCTACAGAATGTTGAGGGAGTCTTGCGTCGCATCAGAGAGCGTTAAAGAAACGAGGTCACGTGGCGGATCTACGTCGTCGAGTGCTTCACATCAAAAGTTTACGGCGCCCTGTAACGGACGAGCGTGCACCATCACCGGTGCATTTTGTTATCCATATCTCGTAGGATGCACGCGTAACCAGACGGAAGGGAAAGATGACGAGGGGCAAGAGAAGAGGGAAGTAGTCGCCGGAGGGCAAAACAGGGAGAAAAAGAGAGGACGATGCCGGAGTAAGATGGGAAGCCATAGCCCCGGGTCTTTCCTTCTACGAGGTGAAGGGAGGAGAGAGAGGGAGGGGGGAAGAGAAGTTCTGTACGCGTACTTTCAACGTATACACTCGGTGGTAAAGTCTACGTCACTCCTGTGGAAAATCATTCCGCCCTCGTTGTTTACGCCGATAGGTACGATCGGCAAGTTCGATTGGATCCCCGGACTTGAGGCAAAATGAGCGAAATAACTCTTGTTGGAGGGAGAAAAAATGTCAGGGGTTAATATGACGAGTATAGATAAGACAAATGAGAAAGGAAAGTAACAGCAATTTTTACGGCTGTCTATCATTTGTTGTTTTCTTCTCAAAGTATAATAATCATAAAAATATATAGTTTATCTATTGCTCCCGATAAACTGAGGTTTTCAAAAATGCAAAGAATGATAAGCGAGAGAGACATTTCTTGAAAGTATCGCGCATCCTTATTTTTACTGGTGCAAGCAACGACTTCGACTGGTTGCTCAATGCGAGCGGAGACGAATTTGAGAAGTGCGTGTATGTACGTTTACGTAAAGTCGTAAGTGAAGTAAAAAGAGAGAGAGAGAGAGAGAGAGAGAGAAAGAGGGAAAGAGGAAACTCGGGAAGGAAGAGCTTTTATCGTGTTTTGATCTCGGGTTTTTCGCGACGCGACAGTTATTTTGTGCGTTCAAGAAATCGTCAAATGCATGCGCGAATGTGATTATGTGTTCGTCGTCGCACGAGCTCGACTAATTCAACGCGCCAGTTATGTTGGTTAGGTACTGAACGAGACTTCGCACTTTGCTGATCTATTCTGCACTGACGCAGTAAGAGTTTTGCTTAGAACTCGTCAGACCTCGCAGCGTTTCTCATTGAAAGTGGCACAAGCAACTATGCGCGCTTTGTGAAAGTTGACAACAATTTTAATAATTATTTTCCGTCTTCAACACAAGAGTTCTACTAAATGCATAATAAATTACGCGCATCCGCATCAGTTTTATTTATTTATTTTTTCATCTAAAAAAGCAAAAGTTGTCGAGTCTGTTGTTCGAGCAATTCCAGAACGACAACGACAATGTCTCCAGCTCGTGATGTCCGATTCGTGGCGTTCGCCGTTATTCCGAATTCCTCAGGAGTACGAGCGAGAGGAAGGGGCGAAAATTTCTCTTCGTTCTCGAGCCGAATTCTTGGCGGTAACTATACGACGCAGCGACGTCGAGTCCGTCAAGTAACTCGCTCGTGAAGCGCCTTCCGCGCTTCTCCCTACCCCCGAGTTCTCGTGTGTGGACCGCCGCAAGTTTACCGTCAACGAAGACGGGGCGACATCGGCGACGTCGCTCTTGCCCGGGAAACTTTAGTCCCGGATGCGCCTCTCCTCGTCCTCATTCGCGACTGCACGTCGAGCGAACGTTCTCGCGGCTGCACGCCTGGAAAGTTTCGCCCGGCATACCCTCCTTCCCCTGCAAACCACCGCCGTTTCTCATCCCCTTCGCCTGATGCCTCACGGAGACCGTCCTTATCTTCCCTTTTCCCTCCCTCCTTTCCTCGGCCTCTTCCTCCCCGTTGCCCCGGGGATTTTGGTTAGAATATTGAATCTCGCAGAGTGGAAGCGCTGTAACGAGAGCACGAACGCCACAACCCGGGCAACGTCGTCGTCGTCGTCGTCGTCGTCGTCGTCGTCGCCGTCGACGTCGTGCCCCGGTCGACTGGGGCACCGGCGTTGAATAAAATCACTCGCTACCGTGTAGAACGCGCGCTTGCGGCGAAGTAAGCGGCGCACGAGTTTATTCGCCCGTTTGCTTTTCAGCATTTTATATGTCCGCGGAGAAAAAAGTTACGAAAATCTCGTAAAGTCTTGCTTTTTAGAGACTTATTGAAAACTCTAAAATCTAAAAGATAAAAAGAGATCTACGGATTATTTATAAATAGTCGCGAATAATCAATACAGACCTGTTACATTAATTGATGGTTATATTAATTTATATAGTCATGACGTTGTAACGAGTTGCGTTAGATATATTTAGCATGTTTTGGAGTAGCGGTTTTGCGAAAACTTAATACGCTTTCGTGTAAAAGGAGCACAAGTCTGATATTCATGATGCGATGACTAAGGAAAAGCTCCGTTTTGTATAAATATAACATTGTATTTGCAAAAGTATGTAAATTTCATTTCGTGCAAGCGCACATCAAAAACATGGCATTACGACGAAGATATACAGAAGATGAGGTAAAATACGGTACCGCGAGAAATTCACTAAAATAGTCGGCATAATTATAATATGTAAATTGGCAGCCATAATATATGTAGGTGTCTCTTTACAACGGAAGATAAAGCTTATGGAATTAATAATAAATTTTCTCATTCCCCGCACAGTTTCTAGTCGTATTGTCTTAAGACTGAGAGAGATAGCGAGCGCATAAACTTTTATTAGATATAAAATACATGATGAGAAATACTGACATTTTTTTACCGAATAATAGTTTCCATTTTGATCGATTTTTACTCGAGAATAAAGGTCACACTACACAACTTAAATTTTATTCATTTTTTTCGCGTTATTGTAATTACATATATCCCTAACTGTAGATGTAGCACGAAAATCAAGTAGTAAACTAGAGAATCAAGGCGTGATTGATTCCGAACGCTGAAGAAACGAAATTTTCTTTTAATTGGTCAACGGTCGGTGAAGGTAAAATCCGACTGGCGACTCATGATGTACGAGGGTCAGGCCATGTTTCCGCCTGTTTTGACCACCGAAGGGGCTCGAGGCCGGGCCGCACGCCCAGGGTCAATGATTGACCCGACGCGGGTCATCCCGGTCGTGCCCCGGAATTTCGCGCGAAAAAGGGTTGCTTAGCACGCGTCCGGCCTATTTTACCCGAGCCAGATTCAGATGGCTTCGACTAGCATTGCGCACACCGGTCAGAAGAGTTCAAATTATCGGAGTGTCCACCAAGGATCGGAGCGTTCAGGTATGCGACCAGGACAATTGGAAGATAACACGGACGGACGGTCGAGATGTAGGTCGTCCTGAAACGCGCGCTAACGTTTTCAGCAATCTTGTAGGGATCAAATAGTGACGTCGAGTACGTGGACGGACGGGCACCTGCGCCATTTTCGCCAGAAACTGGATCTTTTTCAAAGCGGCACGTGGAGAACCGTTGGTCGTGGTCGACAAAAGTCGTCTTTTTCTTACTTTGCTTGATCTTATTAGTAGAAACTGGTCTATTTCTTGTAAACTAATATATTTTATGCAATTATTTTCTCTGGCTCACAATCTGAGTACATTTATTATCATAAATTAATACGTAATAATTATATAAATTATAATATTTTTTATTTTAATTATTTTTAACAAAAACGGCACACCATCGGAAACCTAAATTTCAGAAAAAATATTTTTCTGAAATTTTTTTCGATGTGATGTAACATTTTTATTCTGATTAAAATGTGGAAAATTTTCAATTCAAGGATTCTTTTGCAATAACAATATTTCGTTACTTCTATTGTAGACGCGGCATCCCTTAACCATAGAAGACAACCGACGATAACACAATAAAACGTGCGCGAGAAGAGACGTGCACGCTCAAGTGATACATACACACAATACACGCATACTTGCGCTCGCATATAAAAATATATCGGTAGCCAGCTATATCGACAGCAAAATAAGGGATCGTCGTGAGAGGGTGGCGGCTACACGAGGGATGCCTCGCGAAGCCATAGACGTTCGGCTCCATCCATCCGCCCCCTCGCTCCTCTTCCTTTCTCACTCTTCTCCGGTCGCCAGCCCTCGATATTAAAAATTTCAATATCCTAGCCCCAGGGGTGGAAAACACATAATGTATTCAGGTGACGTCCCGGCCATTCTATCGGCGAGAAAAACGTACAGTTTTCGAGGAATCGAACTCATCCTCTCTCCCTCTGGCTGGCTCGACAGGCTTCGCCACTACCACCGCCATCACCACCCCCATGTCCGCTCTCGTCCCCTTGTACGTCTACGTGACAACCCCCGACGACGGCGTGAGCTTCTTTGTTTCTTTCTGTTCCCGCATAGCACGTGGAATATTTCCACTCATCCGGGGATCTCGCGCGTTTTACGGAGTGTCTCTTCGGGTAAAATCCTGCTCGCTCTATCCACTGAGCGACGAAAATATACGATTTTTATGTGATCTGACGAATATATTTTAATGCCTAAAGTTGTCGAGCAATCGACAGGAGATACTTTGGAGAAAGAAACAATATTCTTTTCAAGAGAATTATTTCAAATAAACGAATATGTATTGAATCTTGAAAAATCTTAAAAATCCTCTGAATTTTGCTAATTTCTACGTAAGTGTTTCCTCTGATAAATACTGCAAAACATTGTTTACTTCAAATTTGACCGCATGAAAAACTACTACTACTACGTATTTACGAGTTATACATTTTGGAGAAACGCAAAGCGAATTTAAGAAACGATTCCGCAGTTTTAGTCGCGCGTTCCTATCGAGCGGACGCGAAGTATCGGATGGAACCCTACAGAACTGAGAGAGGAGGGGGAGGTTGTGAAAGAAATTGGTAGAAAGTGAGTCTTCGAAATCAACCCCCTGCCTACGAGAAAGATAGGAAACGAAGGGGCGGAGGGTGAGGTAACCCGGAGGGAGGTTAACGGAGAACGGCTCGAGCAGTTTGCGGACCGCGAGGTCTAAACAACTTAACGATAAAATTTATAGTTCCGTAGCACGCCTACCCTTAGCCCTCCCCGAGCCCTAGAGACCGGAGAGGAGGAAGGGTCGTCGGCGAAAGACGACTGTGGGCTGAGTGTTGGATGCCGGTGGAAATAAGAGCGAAGACGGCGGATAGGCGGGGAAAAGAGCGGAGGGAACGGAAAGGACCTCAGCCGTATATAGGAGGTCTCTCGTACAGGACTTTTACCCTGCAGAGTTGCGTCGTAATTTATGGATGCCGTTCCCTTATCCGCAGGATACGAACTCCACTCTCCCCACACGTTTGCTGTCCTTCTATCGATCCTATATACCGCGACGAAACGGGTGTCCACAAAGTGTCGTTCGCTCTTACAGAAATTTGCATTTTGTGATTTAGCGGATTTCGATAATTGGAGCGTCTGAAAACAAATAGCACTGTCACGATTCGGTATTGATTTTTTTTTTTACATTGCAACGTTTATTAAGTTTATAGGAACTAATCGCGGAGAAAAGCAAAGACTTTATTGACAGAAATAGAAATAAATGTCTTTGAGAGGCTACAATGGTGGCTACAACGACGCTTTTCTTGAATCAAAATTAGTTCAGGATAAAAAATACACTAATAATTTTTATATTTTTAGTTTCATAAAAATTTTGCATGGTTTAAATATAATAAAACTACTACTAAAACTACTATTATAATTTTATTTGAAATACAAGGCTCTTTCTCAATATATACAGCGCTTAAAGTATATTGAAAAAGATTCAAAAAGAAATGTATTAAATTTCAATATTACATATGTTTTGACCGTACATGAAATTATATCATTAAATGCAGGTGTAAGTTTCTAATGTCACAATCGCAGTTTTACACTTTATACATTGTGCCAAAAGTGCACATGTACTTGTACGTATTCGCGCTTTCTTCGTTAAAAATAAATTTATTTCATATTACTATCCTTGTCGGGACACGCAGGTCACCCGTTGCATAGCGAAACACACCCTGTACAGAAATGCTTGGTTTGCCGGCGCGCTGGTGCTTGCCTTACACGTACAGCCGTATGTTTATGCGTGTGTGTGCGCGTATGCGCACGTGTATGTGTGCTAGTCCACCCTCGAGGGAACACGGTGCGGTAGAGAGGATGAGGAATGTTGGGGTTGAAGAGGTAAGAGAAGGTGGGCGGGAGGGCAGTCGGGGGGTTAGAGCTGTAGAGCGAAAGAGGACGAGAGGACGAGAGCGAGGGCTACATAGGAGAGGGATGGAGTACGTGGAGGCCCGAGTTATATTGATTTCTGTCCACGCCACCCCCGCCAAGCTCCTCGCAACCTCCGCGCGAGCCATCCTACGCTCGAAAGGGAGGCGGCAGCGCCAGGTGTGAGGGACAAGGACGGCAGGAACCTGAGGGAGAAAGCAAGCGAACGAAAAGGAAGAGAAAGAAAGAGAGATAGAGAGGAAGAGAAAGAGAGAAAAAGAGAGAGTGAACAAGACTGACAGGAGATAGATACAGGAGCGTGAGGAGAGAGATGGAACTCGCTCGCCGCACTTTCTACGGGCGGGCGGCGGGAGAGGCCTTCGGGGATGGCACTCTGTCACATTCAACCCCCGACCACCGTCGGCAGCCCCTCATTCAAATAACAGGCACCGCTGCTTCGGAGGGCGGATAAGGGACGAGGAGGAAATGTGGGTGGAAGATGGGTGGTTGGCAGTGGTGGTACGAGGGAACGGCAGGCCGACAGAGGGTGAGTTTCGTCCGGCCGAAGCACACCTCGATCGATTGGGCTTGTCCAAGGGTGGAAGAGGTATCCTCCTCCACCTCCCCCTTCACCCGTTCTCCGTGGCCGTCCTCATCCTCCCCGATGGTACTCTCTTTCTTCGTCCTCCTCCTCCTCGGCTCACTCTCGAAAGCGCCCAACGCGCGAGCGGCGCACGTGTACATGTGTACGTGACTCTACGCGCGTATATGTGGCATGGCGAGGGGTTGCTATGGCGACCCACCCTCGGCACGGGGGTGAACCGCCATTGGCCGGCGCGGGACCTCGACCGATTGCCCCCCTTCCCCTTAGTACGTGTGCGTGAATGCGTACATGCGTGCGAGTGTATGTACGTACGCGCACGTCTCCACTCGCCACTGTCCACGTTCAATTTGCTCGCACTCCCTACAATTCACTCTCAATGAAAATTTGCCCTCGAAGCTATGCTTTTTTTAATGGCCGTTTGCGACATTTTTAAGTCTTCTGATCAATGATTAAATTGCTTATATAAATATTGAACAAAACCATTATTAAAACAAATTTATATTTTTCTTGTTGATTTATAACAACAAACGTTAAAACAAAGCTACTGTTATTTTATAAAAAATAAACAGAAAATAAATAGACAAATTGAGTCAAAAATAATAAATAGATCGAATAATGTAACTAAACAGATTATGATAAACAAACCATAAATAGAATATTCGAAATTTGATATGAATAAAATATAAAAAATAATTACTTTTTTAAAATATACGAAAATACGCGTATCCTTGACTTGATAGGATAAAGAAAAAAGTATTTATACAATTGATTATTATATTAGATAGCAAGTAAGAAATTCTTTTGTTGAATAATAACTCTTATATACGAGTGCATTAAAAATCTTCAAAATGACGGTGAAACATGACCGTGTCACTTGTGCTTGAGAAAGGTGTTGAAGGTCGAAGACTGCGTTTTGAGGTATGATTCTGTTTGTCGGTTGTACTACTTTGTTCTTTTTTGCACAAGTAAATGGAGAAACTTTACCAAGTTTGCAACGACGGCTAAGTTTTCTCTCGTCGGAAATATCAGACTGGCTACGGCGGTGAATTTATTTAAAACGGAAATGGGCGGAAGTGGCGTGCACTTTTCCAGGAAAATATCCGAGATATCACGATTCACTCTCATCACTTAATTTTGCTCGTTACGAGCGTTTGAAGCCTTGCATCGCGTGGTTCAAAATTTATTCTTAAAATCTCAATTGACTGATGATCCTTTTCATTACTTTGCGTTAAACAACATTGCGGCAGATTTTAATGCCGCAACAATGATTAATTAAAAATGAGATTAATGGCTTGTAAAAACAATTATTACATGGGAAAAAAAGTTACTTTAAATACTAGGTTTATTGAAAGTCACAATTTATCGTGTTTTATTCTCAATTGTAATTGTGTCGTTAACGATTGAAATATTTAAGTTAAACAAAATAACAAAATAACAAATTTGATCGGTAAACAGAACAAAAAACACTATCCGTCCGCGTGTCGAAGTATTTAAAATTCGCGAGAACAAAAGAAGACGGGAACACGAATTCGCGGTGAGGAAAAGTGGTAGTTTCAACGAGAAAATAAGCCTCGCTAAGTGCACGTGACGACGCTACGTCGTAGCGCGCCGATGAGAAAGAAAGTGAGAAATAGGGAAAGAAGGAGAGAAAACGAGAGCCGCCCGTGGCGAGAAACTGGTGCTGGAAGTCGTAAAATAATTTAACCCACTTCGAGAAGAAAATTAACAGAACGGCGAAAGTCTTTAAGATTCGCCGCGTCTCAACTCACCCCCCTGCTTGCCGCCACCATTTGACTCCGCCGTCCTTATCCGTCGGCATTCTCGCGCTCTTACCCTCTTATTCATTGAGCAGCCGCCCCCGTATCCTCCGACCACTGACTCCCGCCCTACTACGCCACTTTCTTCATTGACTCTTTCTTTCCACTACGCGAGCGTACCGCGTTTTCTCTCGCTTCTGCTCATATCGCGTTCACGTCTTACTCGCTCTCGCCCACCTGATTTTCTCTTCTTTCCTCGACTTCCTTCCGAGGCGGCGCGCTCTCTCGCTACTCCTCTGTTTTTTCTCTAATTATGAATGAAAGCGTCGTGACGCGCGAGCGGGGGGGAAGCGGGCAAAAGCGTAGTAGTAGTAGTACTACTACTAGTAACAGTAGTTCGCTACCCCGCGGCGTCGCGGCACGAAGAGTTCGAGCTAAGTTAAGCGCAAGCTACATAACCCCCACTTTGCATATGCGTTTTTCTTTTTTTTCTTTCTTTCTTTCTTCTAAGTCTTCTTCGTCTTCGGCGAAATCTTCGGAGATACCGTCGCTGATGACGATTTAATTGCGGCACTCTTCGCGCGCGAAAAATTTCACATATACGAGAAATATGTTCCATCAAAAATTATTAAATCAAAAGAGAAAGAGAAAGAGAGAGAGAGCAAACATAAAAAATGTAAAAATATATTCATATTGTTATTCGAAAAGTTTGTAGTGTTTTTTTCAATAGTTATCGTAAATGGTAACATGTTCGAAACATTCACACGAGACATCGCGCAGATATCAGACATCAAACAGCACTGTATATATATTTACAGAAACAAAATTGTGAGTCGGTACGACAAGCTTTTAAATGTCATTTAAAAACGCTTCTCCGTAACCTAATCCAACAATTATATAAACAAAAACAATATTGTTAGAAAAACTAAAGAAAGGCATTTGACCACTTCGTCATAAGTAAGAGTAGGCTAGTAGTATTTTAACTTTCACAACAACTTGGCTCACATTATTCTTTTTGCCCTTTAAACTCTCCTTTCGCAAGCAAGCTATGTTATCGTAAAGTTTCATGCTACCCAGTTGCCGCGAAAAACTCTCGTGGTTGTTGTGTGATCCGGTCGGGTTTTAGAAAATTTAAAACAAAGTTAAAAACCTATAGCTATAGAAAATTTTTATTACTTTTACAACAAATAATACGGTTTCAATAAGTATAAATCAAGAAATAGAACTTTATAGTCATTACGCTGAATGTACGTAAAAATATATATGTACGCGAAATATATATATATATATTTTAACGTGTAAGTTAATACATAGAAAATTCGAATTGAATAACAATTCTAAAATTCATATAGAATGACTACTTTGCATCACACACGTATGAATTATCCATTTAACTTTCCAATAAAATTAAAAAAATCTCAATACAAAAAACATTCCAGTAGAGATTGCACGGAATGTGAGAGAGTCAGGTTTGACCTTTAACCAAGGAGTTTTTTTCGCATCGAGAGTTTTTTAAATTTCATTGGTTGGGTTAAATAAGTAATTCGTACATATGTGATGCAAAGTAGTATTTCTAAATGAAGTTTAGAATTGTTGTTCAATTCGAATTTTTTATGTGTTTATTAATTTACACGTAAAAAACTTATATGTTTTACACGTATATCTAGCGTATGGCTACAAAGTTCTATTTTTTTTCTTGATTTAAGTTTCTTATTATTACTTTTATTATGCTCTCAATTCTGATATACTCGTTTTGTACATAATCGTACAAAGTTTTATCCTATAAGAAAATAGTTACGAGATACATTGAACAAAAACAATTTTATATATCGCGTGCAAAATAAGTATGTGCAAACAAGTTAATTTCTAAACGCATTTTAATTTTGTGACATCTAGTAGTGTAGCAGTCCCGGGGATCGTCCTTCCACGTCACAAATCCTTAAGACTTACGGGAGTCGCTGGAGTGTCGTTTTCCATTATGCAGCTTATGCCGAAGTGTACCTATGGGGGTCTGTTTTCATCTACTCCCTAACGAATCCTGGGAGCCTGCGAATAGTCTGTGCACCACCGCGTGAGCATATATGTTTGCACGAGCCGCTACGCTACGCGCACAAATTGCCTCGTCAGTATCAGCGAGAGCGCTTTCGCTTTGATAACACGGAGCGGCCCGGTTTTCGTTTGTCTTAAGCCCGCTCTGCCCGCGGCGAAAATTCTAACTGCACCGTGCCCGCCGAACGGAATAAGCAGTGACTTATCGCGTTTGCTCGTGCACTTGTTGCAAAAGTCGCCGAATTGTATCACGCACGTTTCATAATATATTAAGATCGTATATAATCGGTATATATACATATGTACATGTTAGGATATATAAATGAATAATTCTAAGTTTTTTGAGCAGTTTAATTCGTACACTTAATATATATAAAAAAGTAATTTAAAATCAATTCATTATAATTTTTTGCTTGTTATGTAGTTTACATATAGCTAGTAAAAGTGACATTTAGTCAGAAGGCTCAACATAATCTTAAAAAATATTCTGTAACGTTCTAAATTGGCAATAAATAAGATGCATATCCGTCAATGTAATCTTTATAAATTCCAACAAGGAAAAATTACTGAAAAAGCGAGTAAATCGATTTGATCTATTCTAATGTAACATAATATATACATAATATATATTGACCTTTTCTGTACCTTATTTTGTATAATATATACGTGTATAGAAATACAGGAACGTTTAAGAATGTCTCAAATTAGAGAGTTTTATAAAACATGTTAATAAAAAAAAAAATAAAAACCGTGTCAATATGGATGTAGGATTATTAAAAGTTCACTTCAAACATCTCGCGTTATAATTTCGAGTCTGCTTTCATCGTAAGTGAGTAATCAATGGATTGTTATCATCACGGTGATGTGCAAAGCTCATTACATTCAGATTGCGAAAAATGAACCCGTTCCGACGATGGCCGAACGATTTGTTCGATGCTCCGCGTCGGCAGCGTTAACGTCACACGCGCAACGTGATTAATTCTTCATATCTAAGTGCCACCTCAACGCTAATTAGCGATCTTATCGAGCCACCACAATTGTGAAACGAACGGGAACGAACGCGATATCAGTTATGCGGCAAATATTGTGTTGTCACGCGCACAAGCGAACGGAATATATATCCGGTTAATCCTACGGGAGACATACGCGAGCTAATTGTCGTTAAACGAAGAATGCTTTTGCGAGGAAACGACGGCAATATTGCATTCATAACGTGGAATGCGGCGTTACGCGCGCAATACCTGCATTAAACCCCCGATCTTGCCTCGATCGTACTCTTTGATTTGCTGCTTATGTGCGGAATGCGCGCGGCGCAATTATATGTCGAATATCGTCAAGCGAGAGAAAAAAATATTGGCGATGCTGGATCTTGCTTGTTAAACGACGCTTTGTGCGATCTTTCGTTAAATATAAGAAACACAACAACAGGTAGGTTTTTAGAAAACTGTGATAATTGTTGAGACAATATATAAATAATAAATATAAACAATAAATATGTACCACAGGTATATATTTTAATATTTTATTGTATACAATATTTGTGCATTGTATGCGATATTTTAGGGAAAAATTAAAAACCTGACATTTTTCTTATCGGTATCACAAACTTGTGCACCATATAGAGATTCAGTTATATTTCATTCGCAATGGATTTACTTTGCAATTTCCTATACAAAATTACGCAACTTCGCAGATACGTTGTCACGCGTAATCGAATTACGTTTTATGCGCCAGGCGGTTTATTCGTTCTCGTGCGTCGACGTTACATTTATCGAGCGCGGTGGCGAACGACCGCGTTGTTTTCGCGCCCGTCAAGCGTGCAATTTCCGTTTTCTTCCTTTCGTTCCAGTAGGCAGACGACGATGAGCAAATGAGGATTAGACCGAGGTGATGCTCTCATTTATCGACACGATCGTCGTCACGAAGATCGGATAACGTCGTTACTCGTTCTCATCGCTCCACATCCGTACTCGGATCTGTATGGCTAATTAAATCCATTGCTTCGCCCGGCATCTCTCTAACTTTCTAGTAACAAGATGGCAATTGCATAGTTGCCGCGGCGACAGTATCAATAACTAATGAAAACGTGACGTATTAATTTCTGTGCCATAGTAGCTGCCTGTGGATCAACAGGACACTTTGTTTAATTGTTTGCGTGTTGTAAACGTAATGTATTTGATATTTAGTACCAACGTAATTACCGCGGTCGTAATATCATATACTTAATATAATTTCAAATGCTAAAAGTCTGAAAAGTTGTCGAATTTTTTAAAAATAGCTTTGTTTTTTTTTTTATGTCAATATATGACAAAAATAGTGTTAGCTATTAAAATTAAACTGACGTTAGATTTTGCTAAAATTCTCGCACGTGGCGAAAGGTTTTATAGAGTATATAAATCGGCTAATAATAGTTTAAATCAGCTTTTGTTATAGTTGCTTTATTGACAGGATAATTTTACTCGGGATGAAGCGCACGTCGTAAATTTATTGCTCGGCTTCGTCGAAATCGCTTCTGGACGATTACACGCGAGACGTGTGTGTCGTCCGGTAAACCCAGTTCCGCCCCTTCTTGGTCCGCGTCGATTCCCGTCGTACTCTTCGGCAATTTCCTCTCTGCGGGGTCGTACCGGGGTGTAACGTATTTAATCGGATTATAGGGAACAGCGCGAGATGGTAGTTTCGGAGTACACCGACGAAACTTAGCAAGACCGCGGCGCGAGCTAAGACGGTTTTCAATTCTCTACGATTCCACCGAATTCGGTAACAGTGTTAGAGGGTAGTAGGTAGAGTCTCTTTGCCCGGCGTTGTGAAGCCCGCGCCCTCGCAGCCCCGCGCTGGCTGCGGTGGATGTACAGGGTGGCTGTGTGGCACGAGGGGGGCTTAAGACAGCGTGTGTGGGAGTGGGCGTGGCGTTAGGGTGGCCGCTGGCCAATCAGCTGCCGGGGGCTGCTGGCCACCCCCGACCCACGTGGTCCACATCCCCCAACATACATATTGATCTCGTGGTCCTCGCCGACCGTCGCACACCACCCCACCGCGCTCCACGTCACCGCCGTTTTCACCCTCCGCTTCTCACTCTTCTCCCCCCATCCACGTTCTCGCTCTGTTCCCTTCGTCCTCGCCGCCAACCCCCGAAGAAGGTCGAGCCTGACCAGCGTGTAACATAATTCCGCTCGTGCTGTCTGCGTTTTCTCAACTTTTCTGTCCTCGCGCGTTCGAGACATAGCTATAAATTATATCTTTTACTTTGAGAAATTTTCCGTGGAAGAATTATTGTGATCGATTTAATTTTCCACCAATACGTATTGATCGGTATATTTCTTCGAACGGAACAATTCTTATCGTCATCGAAACTTAATAATCTAAGGCAGGTCATCAATTCGTTATGTTACAATCTGTTAAATTGAATCTGAGAAAACTGAAGTTTACGAAATTATTAACGTAAATTCTGCGTTATTCGTTTAATCGTGCTTGAAAATGCGGTCATTGCGAATCGGTCGCTCAATACTCATCGTTTGTTTTCCGTCGTTTACATTAGTATTATCCTATTTGTGTCTGTATTAATTGAAATGATTGGGAATCAAATTAGGCAAAACAAAGATTTAAAGCCCGGAAACTCGATGTAAATTGGCTTGCCTCGGCAAAGTATAACGCAGAGACTTCCGTCCAATTAAAAAGCATCTGTATGCATATAATATCGAACAACTATATCAATATTTAACGCATCTTTTAAGATGCATTGCCATATCCGCAATGTCATATCAACGTCGCGGCACGTAAAAGAACAAAACAAGAGTATATTGGAAATAAATAGACTCGTGCATTATCGCTAAAACTTTTGTGAAAAAAAAAAAAATTAAATGCGAAAAGTATTTAAGAAAACTACTTGGAAAATAAAATGACTATGTAAAACTCTTAATGATCAAATAGATACAGTCTATATATGATTCCATTATATTTTTTAAAAATGATTTTGATATGCGCTACTTTCTCAATAGTTTATTTGGATCTTTAACAGGTTTGATTTCAATTCTAAACCAACATTCTCATCTTGGACGCGAGGTCTTCGTCCTCATCTCGTTTCGAAACGACTTTTCGGCAACGGTTCTTTCGCCGTCGTCTGTGAATTTTATGTCGTTGAGTTATTCGTTATCATTCGTCCTAGAGCGCCAACCGTCCAAGAAAAGCAAGGCTGCCGAAGAGCGAGTCTCGTGAATCTTTGAACGACGTCACGTTCATTGTCAGTTTACCGCGAAGGCGCGCGTTTGCACGTTTAAATTGCAAGCTCCACTCGTTCCCCTCCTGTCCGCTTACCCTCTCGTTCGGCTTCCTCTTGCGGCTTTCGTTCCCAAAAGCCGTTTTATCGCCGTCACTCTTGAAAGATTTATATTCTTCGAGTCGCCGGCCTGACAAATAATCCCGGTAATTAATCGGTTTGAAATAACCGTCCGATCCAGTCGACCGCAATTCGACGATATTAAGATGAACTCGTCTACGTTCTGCAACCTGTACTCTTCTCATCTTTGAGACCTAGTTGGATTTCTCTCTCTCTCTCTCTCCCTCTCTCATCGAGGCATTTTTATTTTGACTTAAATAATACATGGAGGAAGAAGAAACGATCTTTCCAAATTTTTAGATCAATCACGAGGTAGACAAAAATATTAGATTAACAGTAAGGAAATTTTATATGAAATTAGAACTATAACTTTCTGATAATACTTATATAGCAGTCAGGAAATAAATTTTATATCCATGTGATAAATAAATAAATATAAATTCATTGAACAAGCACTATGATTTATAAAGGTTGTAAGTAACAACGGCAAGACGTCAGTCGATTTCACGGAGTTTGTGGCTTAATTGGACCGCACAGGTCACATTTCTGCCAGTCGCTGTGTCGTACAGCGACTCATACGAGAACAAAGAGAACAGGAGAGGAACGAGCGGGTCAGCGGGCGAGAGAGAAAGTCGCAAATGTGCGACGAGGAGCCAGTGAGACACATAACAAAGCCACCGGAGGTTCCACAAAAGCCTGATGCCCGGACTTCGCCGTCTTCTCTCTCGCGCCGTCTAGTTCGCAAAACAATGCGCCCCGCGCAAAAACAAAGAAATAAACACCAGAGAGACAAAAGCCGGCCGTTTGAATCCGTAATTTGTTCCCGCGGCTCTTTGTTTTACGCTTTTACCGTACGGTGTGCCCTGCCTCCCCCATAGAGTCGTACCCCTTACGTCTCTCGGGCCCCCTAGTGCACATCTTTCTTTCGGCGGTCACCCCAGAAACTCAACTTCCCCTTAAACGCGAATTTCGCGGCGCTGCAACCCTGTTAAAACTCTTACGCTGACGATTTTGTGGCATGTTCTGATAAAAACTCAAATATTTATTGCTGAAATCAAAGTTCTACTAAAAATGAAGTACGACTTTGGTGTACGACGTGTTATATGAAGAATTTTATTTGGTGAAAAATTTAATTGTCGATGTAAAACATCTCATTTGCTCTGATTAATCTACATAATTGTATCGATAATTCTGCGGGGTTAATTGGCGCAAACGAAATTGGATTAAACGTAACTTTCTTCTCGAGTTTCAAGGACGTGGCGATCAAAGAGCGCGGCGCACGTAAAATTCTTCGCGGAAACTTCTCAACGAACTCTTTCCTCATTTCCCGCGTAGTTGAATTATTCACAAACTTCTTCTCGCTTTTGTTTCTGGGCCAGGGTCGCTTGCAACGATCCTCGCACCGTTACCGCGCCCCTCGTCCTCCCCTTCCCTCTCGTGCCGGTCGACGAACTTTCTCTTAAGTAAGACGTTTTCCTAACTACTTTGCCGCGGATCCTGTGCGATGACGAGAGGCGTTATTATCCAGCTAGCTTCTTGTTCCTCGCTACGCGAATTTTACCGAGCACTTTATTTTTCCCAACAGTGCCTTGATTCGCATTTGACTCACTTGTTGATATTTGCAAAATGATATATAATACTATAGTGAGCAATTAGACATCTCTAAAACTTATCCATTTAATTTTGCATATAATCTACGAACGCAAAAGCTCTAAGTATCTGACAACTGTTTCTCACGCATCACTCGACTACGAGAAAATCAATATATAGTTTCCCATTCAAATCGATTTCATTCCCCGCCGCTCATTTACATGGGAATATTTTTTGACGCCTCGTAATCCTTCCGTCCCGTAATCCTTTGAAGCGTGATTTATATAGAAAAGTAATTCTCAAAGAAGAGCTCCGCCGAATGGAGCGTCACGTACGAAATTTTCGTGCCAACGAGGGATACGCGCGAGAGAAGTGCTTCGTGGCGTTTTCTCCGCACATCCTTCCTCGAGAGGGTCGCAGGGCAAAGGGTTGCATGAAAAGTGTTAGTCGGAAAGGGTGTGTCTCGAATTTCTACGGTCTCGCCGTGTGTGTCGTCTTTTCGACTGTTTCTTCCCGACGAGAGAGATCTTTCGTTAACCCTTTATCGGTCGGATTCTTAGATCGAAGAATCTCTTCCGCACTACGACGTGTGTCTGCGCGCCGAAGAGAAATGCGCGCGCGCGCGCGTAAACGACGTACACTTATATGTGTCACGAGGGTTTCGAAACCTTCGGGTCTTTAGGCAGAAGACTGAATATCAGTTATTGATGGCACAGCCAACGTCTTTAGGTAGAGCAGGGACCTCGACGACATCGAGGGGAAACGCGGACGGAATTATGCTCCCCGCGGTGTCTGCGAGACCAAATCAGGCCGAGTTAAGCGTCGGATCGACGCGACACGCGGAATTATGTACGTGGTTAATTCCGAATCGCGATTTCGCGTGTCGCGTGTCCCGATAACGCGAGAGTATCAGAGAGCGCTCTCCGACTCTCCGGTGATGTCTGCGGCGGCGGAAACGCCGACGGTACGGCGAGGGATGGGGAATGAAATGAAATATGACAGAGGGATATGCGTCGAGATAATTCACGTCATGGATGAAGAAACGTGCAGCGATTCTCTTATCAATGGAGAATTATGAGCAGCTTAATGAAAATTGACATGCGCTGAAGTCAAAAGAAAGTATCGAAAAATATCATAATTGTTTTCAAATTTTTCTTTTTTTGTTTATAGTATGTTTATTAGTTAAGCCACAGTATTTAGGAATTTCACTGTAACCGCTTATCCATCCGTCGAAATATTTATGTGGCTTCAATCGTCGGAGGACGTTCCTACGAACAATACCTCGGGCGTTTCCGTGCGACGCGCGTCATCGAAATCGTTTTCATATTCGCCGGACCAAAAAAGGGTGATATAAAGGCGACGGAAACAGGGAAAGGGAGGGAATTGCGCAAAGGGTCCCCGAAACTCGGAGACGAGCCGCGCGATCCTCGGGTTCTTCTGTGTATGTGTGTATATTATACATACATAAAAGAAGCATGAATTTATAATTTCCACGCATCCCTCTTTTTCTCTGACCGGTGATTCGGTGATTCGAGCTGTCGGTCGCGTCATATAAATCAAAATCAGATGCATTGTGAGAGGCGCGGCGCGCGATGGAAGGGGGAAGGGAATGGGGAGAAAGGAGGAAAAATTCGGTCAAGCTACAACAAAACCCCCCGTAGGGTTAGCCAGGTAGAAATAGCGATATGCGAGAGAGGGAAATGAAAAACGCGCGCAGGAGAGAGAGAAAGAGAGAGAGAGAGAGAGAGAAATCAGGAAGAAAATCGAGAGAAGAGAGCGGAGGGGAGGGGGAGAACAGTATCGGTTGGATATACATATGTATGTCGACCGAGGGTACAATGTATTCAAATTGCGAGAAAAAGGGTTGTGTACCTTCCGCGGGAAGGTTATATATATACGTGATAGGTAAAAAATGCGACAGACTGGTTAACGAAGCGAGATGGTCCATTGAATGGATCTCAATGGGATGCTGGGACGACCGTCTCCGATCGTATGGCGTTCCACGCCAAGTATATACCGTGTATCCCGATATGGATGCATATAAGCCAACGCTAACTAGACAGATACTGACGGCAGCCATATGCCGCCGCCAGTATCATATAGATTCATCCGGCGAACATAGAACCTGTCCCACTTTCTCTCCCCTTTGTTCGTTTTACTTAAATATTAGCGATGAAGCGCGCTAATAATATAAATATATTTATTATTTCTTTTTGTGCAATAAAAAGTTTTACATAAAAAAATGTAAAATAAATTAAGCAATAATTTGGGAGAAGATAAGTGGAATAAATTTTTTCGTAAGATCGATTTGTTAGATCGAGTAGTAAATTATTGTACATAACCGCCGGGGAATGATCGATAACGAGCAGATAGCTAGGATAAAAAGAAAACCAGAAGACATAAGCATAAGCCATATCCGTTGGCATAAAGTTGGCGGAACAAACGCTAGCGAGTCAACCCTCCTTTTCCACCCGCCAACCGTTCCACAATCTTCCTCGCGGCGGGGATAACGGTCTTGCCTCCTTAAAGCGGAACTTTGCCGGTGCTTTGCCTTTTTAAAACGAACAAAAGAACGCCGACACGTCTTAAATGAACGCGCTACTTGTTGCACAGAGGAAAGGGGTGGGCCGTGCAGACGGGCCACGGTGGCAGAAAGGCAGACAGGGAGGGGGCGGGGAACAGGTCGGTAAAGGTAGGGAGTAAAAGTTAGCCCCCGTGCGAGGGAGGGAGCACGCGGGGTAACTTAACGCGGGGGAGGGAACTCGGTAGGCGGACGTCGGGGGCGGTGAGAGGTAGCATTCGAAGGGGGTAGGCGTCTGCGGCGGCGTCGACGGAAAACTGTTTCCCTTTTGTTCTTATCGTCCGGAGAAGCACGTTGGCGCGCTGACGGGGGTGAGAAGGTGTGCGCGAGGAAGTCGCAATTAAAAATGTAGTTCAAGGCCGACGCCTCGAGGGAAGTTCACCTTGGCTTCTCTTTTTCGTTCTTTCAACGCTCGCACCTCGGGCTCTTCTTCTCTCTATATTGCGTTCCCCTCCTCCCTCTCTCATTCATTTTCTTCCTCTCACTCGCTCTTCAAAGTGGCGTCGTCGGTGTGCAGATTTTACGCGACTCTTTACTTTCTTCACGTTTCTCCTCGCCTCTTTCCTCGACGAGCCTTTTAGAGATTTTTTTTTTCTTTGAAAACTCGCGCAAAGCTCGACGATTCGCTGCTGTGATGCAGGATTATCTTACGTTAGTATATCACTCGTATTTCTTTAACATCGTTCTCTCGCGACGGATTTATCGATAGCATTCTAAAAGCGAGTGATTATAAGAGCATTCCGATCCTCTGTGGAAAAAATATTATATTATCACGCATTAATGTAATAACAATTTACAATTATTTGTTTTTTTACAATTTGTTTCTCGTGTTATTATCAAAGCAGGAGGAGATATTATATATTTACGCCAAAAGATATTATATATTTTTTATTTTAACGAAACATCCGTGTGTTCTGACTATATAGAAGTCTTTTATAGAATCTTCATCGAAAAGGAAATAATTATCTTTATCGTAATATGTATATTATAAATCTCGCGAGAGTATGGGGGAAAAAGCACACGGTGCGTATGTTAATTTACTAAGTACACGCGAGCGCATGTGGCAAGTTCATGCACACTCGCTGTCATCATTATACGCGTCGAAGTTTATTACGCCGGCGTTATTATGAAACTTTCCGCGAAACGCCGACTTGCGAGCTTGACGTTGAAATCTCGGGTAAATGAAGTTAAAGCATTTAAACGAGCGATACGATACGCCGCTCTTCGAAAAAGTGATAGTTAAAATTGACGCTGGAGTTTTAATTGGTGAACAGAAGGATCTCAAATATCGTTTGTGTAATTCAAGTTTTTGTCGTCGCAGTCAGTCGATAAAGAAAGAGAATCGCTTGTTGAGAAAACCAAAAATTGTTTCCCATAATCTTTTAATACCTGAACAGAATAGTTCGAGCGAGAGATACTACAGGTTCGCAGATCGTGACTTCCTGATTCTCTCGACACGTAAGAGCCGACACCCTTTTTCAATCTGATGCGTGGAACCCCCGAGGCTCCACTCGAAAATTGGGCTTCGCGTATTCTACCTGCCCTTCTACGTTTTCTCTTCAGATATTTTTCCCGATACACGCGATAAACTATCGCAGGTACGCGACCCGAAGTTTCCGTCTCTTTCTCGCTATTTCTTTCGTCTTTCTCATTTTCTCTGTGCGTCTCTTTCTATCTCAATCCGTCGAAAGAGACAGGGGTTAACCCGTTACCTAGATCGTGGCTTACCCCTTGCATTGCGTTTTCCGCATTGAGTTTTGGAACCCACTTTTTTTCCCACTGGGACGCTGCATCACCTGTGCCGTTTTCGGGATTACTTTTGTCGGTTTGTGTTGTCGAGACACCCCGTCGAGAGAAAGACAGACGAACGCAACGCTCGCGAAAATCGCGCGTGTTTGCCGCGAGCGGAAACGAGAAGGAGAAACGCATGCGTCACCGTGTAGTGGTAGTGCAGCCGGCACAATGGGAAACACCATTATTGGCTTCTCAAAATGGTATTTACCGAAAATAACCAATCTGAAGGGATAATGGCTCGACTCGTGACATCCGGGGACAAACGTTTTGCGCGAATCGACATCCTTTATTCTCCTTTGCGAGTCTTCGAGAGACGTTTGTATATCCAAGCTCCTTCTTGAAACTAATTATTTTATCGAATAATTGGCATCAAGGCGCATTGAATAGCACAGCTTTAAGAATTTGTTATCTGTCGTAAATTCACAGCAAATTACGAGAACACAAATTGCTAAAATGAATTTATCGGCTTGCTTTTGCCGTATTTCACATTTAATTTTAATTTTTTTTCATCGATAAGAGCCGGAAGTCACCCCTCATTATGTTATTTTATTTAAAATGAATTTGTTGAACGCATAAACTGATTCCGATTTACTGCAAATATCGAACCGATTTTCCTTGTACATTATATTGCTATTTGAAAAGAAATTAATTCTCCTTCGATGGCTTTTTTACATTAAAGAGCAGAATTCCAGGGCTGCATGGGCTCGCGCGACTTTTGGCGTCTCTCGCGAGGGAAATTGACCCTCGAAGGAAAGGAAATCGCGCGTATTTGAGCGTGTCACGCACACGCGGCGCCAAGACGTCCTCCCGACACGTCATATTGCTTCAAGGAGAAAGAAGAATAAGACCGCGCGCGCGCGAAACACACACACACACGAAAGACGAGGGATAGCAATGGGGTGGAAGGAATCAAAGGGCGAATTTCATCAAAGGCGATTGCTAATACAAATCTTCCGCTTCCTTCTTCTCAATTTCGAGTAACTCTCGCTTGTGTATCTCTGGAAGCGAATCCTGCGAAGTATATCCTGACGAAGCTATAAGCGTCGTCAGGATATGCTTCGCAGGATAATTTTCAAGAAATCGTATCGGTTATGACGGGAGAGAAAGAAAATCATTTGCGTGTATGTGAAAATATCGAATGCTTGAAGATTCAGGAATATTTTTCTGCCTTTTAACACCCCTCGTTCTCTCCCTAAGATTCTTGTTTGTTCGAGCATCCTGATTCCAAGTTTGTCCTCTCGCGCGTCCTCTCGTTATGTATTCCCGTCAAGGAATGACGTCCCGGATCCGTCGGATTGCAAAAAGGGGCTGGTAAGTGATGAGGAAGAAGGGGGATGAGGGTAAAGACAGAGAGAATGGAAAAATCGGCAAAAAGACCTCGTGAAAATCGGAGCGTGTTGGGAGTACGGAATCGAATCCTCTTCGCCGTTGCGTCGAAAAGATATCCGGGCAAAATCAGAAGAGGCGAAATCAAAGAGAAGACTGAAACATATCTCGTGGATACAGTGCGAGAGAAATGGTTCGATAGAAAAACGCGATTTTATATACAAGTGATGTTGTCGCGCGAATATCCAACTACATATAAAGTTTTTTTAACCTCAGTGTTTTTTGATCAAAATTCATTTAAAATCATTTATAGTTTTCACCTGGCAATTATAAAAGATAGCAATTTAAAACGCAGTTCGCACCAGTTATGCTGTTCCATAAAGCTGTATCAATCGAGACGAAAGATCTATCTTCCCGATATACGCGGTTCCGACCTCTCCCCCCCCTCTTCCCTCAGATCCCTCCAGGACGCGATCCTTTCAATTTTGCCTAACAGCTTTCACCCCCCGCGTTTCTCCCCCGCGCGTCTTCCTCGCCGCCACATGTCGTCCTACACCCTGGACCACATTCTCTCGCGGTGATCTCGGAAGGTGGAAACAAGAAGAGGAGAGAATGAGGAAGAGAAAGGAAGAGAAAGACAGAGAGACAGCCAGTATGGAAGCAGAAGGTGTGAAGAGGAGAAAGACCAGACGGTGGAGCGACGGCGGTGGCCAGGGGTAAGCAGGAGAAGGACGTGCCTTCATTTGTTTCAGCGGGCACGGCGGTGGGTGGTTACGTCACGTGTTGGTCGTCATGGTAACCTTCTGGGCTTGCCAAAGAGGGGATCCATCGTGTTGCCGGTTAAGACGGCCAGAGACCCTGATCCTACGGGATCTCCCACGCACATAGATTCCTGGTCGTGGAGGGTGGAGGATGTGGGTAGGAGGAACCCGGGGGTATAGAGGATTTGTCGTCCTTTGAGCGGAAATCATTGGTTCCTCCGCTTTGAAGTTCGATCATCGAACGTCAGACTGTTCTGGAAAGCGCCACCAAGTCCGATAATATTTTCCGATAATATTTCCAGCGAACGACGCCGCAAAAATGCGCGCGCTAAATACGTTACAAGGATCGCACGCATCGAGCAAATTGTTAACAAATGATTGCGCTGTGTGTCGCGTGCGAACGTATCGCATCGCGAGTGTCGAGTTTTCCCGACTCGAACATTGCACAGCTTTTACAAATGTACTTTATATGCGACTGAAGTTTTTCTCTAACTGTGTAATTCGCAAATTACAGATATTAAGTCTTTAAGGACGCATTTGCTTAATCACACGACACAGTTTCTCGCTTCTTAGTGGCTGTAAACTGCACGACATAGATATACAATTTCATTTCTCATTATAGGTAGCGCATGCTTAGAGTTTCTCAAAGAGTCAACCGCCACTACGTGATCTTATTACCTAGCGTTTCTTCGAGAGGCGCATCGTAAAGACGCAAGAGGACACGAGAATACTTCGGGCGGATTCTCGGAGGACTAAAGCGAAGTTTTACGTCGGTTCGCCGGATTTTGCGCGCACATCCGCGCGTATCGGCGAACAAGATGCGACACGATTAAGTGTGCAAGAGTGTCTCGTGGAATGGAGGAGACCCCGTGCTCGACGAGCCCCGGAGGCATCTCCAGAAAGGATGTTTCGTGTCCTCGGGGCTGCGCGAATGCCTTGCACGGCACGGGGGCGTCCTCTTACCAAAGTACGAAACTGCAGCAGCCTCACCGAGTCTTCACGTCGTAATTACACGAGCTCTCTCTCTCTCTCTCTCTCTCTCTCTCTTTCTCTCTCTCTCTCTTCCTCTCTTGCTTTTAGCGCCGGTTCGCATTTCCTTGCCTTTCTCCCCCGTTCTCGTAGATAGAATCCCGAAACCACCTCGTCCGGGTCGAATTCCATTAACATCGCGCTCTCGTATTTCGCCAAACGAAGTACATGCTATGTGTGCAATTAATGTCTTTCCACACATGTGATTCCTTTGTTTCGGCGTGTGAAACTTTCGTTGGGTTAAAATTCAAAATTTTAAACAAATGATCAAAGTGCATGCTTACGAGTGTGTATGTTACTTACGCGATCAAAGAAATATAATCATAATTGTTTAATGTATTTTACTGTGCGCGTGAAAAAAAAAATTCACTGCGGTGACGATTGTCACAATTATTTAAGTTTTTTAAATTCCACTACTTAAGTATACCAAAAGTAGCAGAATGTTTCGTATTTTCTCGAACATTTTACATGTTCGGGTCAAAAGTTCGAAATGCTGACTTTAATGTCAATTTTAAACAGGATGAATTTGTGATATTCCCGGAAGACACTCTCGTCGAAAAATAATTATTGTAGAACGTGACGCGTACGACTCGTGTCGGTATTAGGTATTGTTTCTCCCCGCGTTTGAAATTAATTTGGAGTTGCCTAAGCAACCCTCGCGCCGCAAGATGTCCCGTTCCCACTGCCTGCCAGTCAATAAGGAATATCCAACGAAGCAGTTTCGAACTTGCTCGCCTGGCAAGTATCTAGGGAAGTACTCGAACCACTCGATTTCGCGGAAGCTTCTCTAATTTCCGCTCCTTACGCGCTTCTCAGTAAAAGCCGAAACTGATAGCAACCGAGACAATATGTATACGAAACAGTCAATATTATCAAGCGGAAACTCAAATTTAATTAATCGTTCATTAATATATTCTGTGTTTCGCATATAATACTTAGTATAATATTTATTTAACAAAAAATCTTTCTAAATATGCACGAACAATAAATTGCTTGAAATGAGATTTTACGCGAAAATTGTTTATATTTTTCGTACGCGGCTTCCGAATATCAACTTTTTCCAAAACAAAATTGACGTAATGTGACATACATTTATAGCATATTTTCTTTAGAATGTAACACGAAACGTGAATCAGCGCCATGTTGTCGAGTCGATGGGGATGCCTTGAACCGGTGCAGCGCCGGCTTGTGACCCTCGCTACTCGCGAGGGGGTGGTCTGCGGGGTCGAGACGCGGACGGGGGTGGCCCTGCCAAAACCACCCTACCGTACGTCCTCGCGCGTACATGTACCGGAGAAGCAGAAGGGGCACGTTGTACGTGCAACGGTGCACGATAAAGCCGCCGTCGTCCTGGCAGGATGCAAGACGTAAGACGCCTAACGATCTCTTCTCCTCTCTCTTCCTTTCTCGTCAGTCCTTCCTCTCCTCCTGTCTATCCTCTTTCACTAAGGCTGTCTTCCCTGACTCTACCTTCTGTCTATTGTGCTTCTCTCTTCGTTCTCCTTCGGCCTTCATCTCTAAAGTTCGTACGGCTCGATGTAGCGAGACTTTGCAATTGCTTGCCGGTGGCTTAGCGTCTTATGCAGACTTGCGTGGTGCGTCCTGCGCGGAAACCGCCGCCAATTTGCGCCAATTTGTGTTTGGCATTGCTTCCTAGAAATCTCTGCTCACTCCTCCCCACACACACCTCCCTTTGCTCTAAACCGCTCGCTAGTACTCCCGCTCTTTCAACTCGCGGGGGATTCGCGTCAAAGCATCTCCCGGAAAGGAAGAGATTCCTTGACTCTCTTTCTTAAGGTTTCACTGGTACATGATCACGTACGCCACTAATTGAGTGTTTTTTGCATAGCTGCGCCTTGTGTGCTCACTTAATTAGAGTTTGATGATATTAATATGTAGTAAGTCATGTTATTTTCGCAAAATATCAAGTTTTTTGATTAAATTTAATAATCTATATTGAATGCAGTTTAACTTGCCTTTAGCTTGCTATTAAATTGTATTTACATTTACGGCATTTTTCTTTTAATATACAGTTAATGTCAATTCAATTATGATTAAAAATATAGTAATTTTATTTTTGTGTTTCTTATAAGAAGTATTCTTTCTTCTTTTTACAAACATAAATTTTATATAGATGTTTTGCCATTAGAAAAACGTTTTCTACGTTTACTCTCAAGCGAGCGCGCGACAATCGAGATTAATTGATCTCTTTCGCGTCTCATCACTTGGTTTTGGTCACTTTTTGGTCACCGGCTCCCGGGTGTTCGGCATAGATCGAGCGTGGAAGCGCGGGCCGTAAATCAGAACCGAAATACACGGTGGGCTGACCCCGAGGAAAGGTTGTTTGGGCTGACCCTCGACCTGGGTCAGGGGGCCCGGCTGACCCGCGCCCGAGTGGCCAAGGGACGCAAAACCGGAAATTCGGCAGCCAACCGGATTTCCCGGTCTCTTCTCGCTCGGGCCTATCTTTTTTCTCTTCGCGCTCGGTTGACCTGAACTCGAACCAACGATAATGCTCGGTCACTCCTTTTCACGGCACGCGCCCATCACCATATTCCGCGAGTGATTTATCGGTGGGTCGATGTTTAATCGTTTATTAGCACCTATCCATCCCGTCTCAAGCCCGCGAAAATTAATAGCGGTACCCCAAGTGTTAGGCAAATCGGCCGCCCCGGATTTCTTCGAGTTGTCAAACAGCGGTTGCTGTAACGGCCGAGTTTTTAATTAACAACACTGTAGTAGTAGTTTGAATATTTAGACGCAAGTGTAACTTTTGTCTGATAACAATAGAAAATTTAATATGAGGAATTGAAGAAACTATAATGTCTAGAAAATATTGATGATTGATTGATAATCTGCATAGTTTATGATTGAAAACTTATTATAGTATAAATTGAATTGAGTTAAAATAGATATCAGCCGATATTCAAGATGAAAAATGCGACGTAAATAAAACTGTCGCAGGTGAACAGCTTGTTTAATGTCCGATCAAATTTCGTGTTTGCATGACTTACTTTTAGAGGTTTCTCGCAATCGTCGAGAATTAAATTATTCACGGTCAAGCGAGGATTGACCAGCGGTCAACTGCCTACCAGCGGGGAGTTTAGGGGAGAACACGGCAAACCACGCCGGTTCGAGGCAATTGGACGGAATATGAGTTCGGGGATGACGCCCGCGGGAGTGCAGACATGGCTGTCGAAGCTCAGCGAAGAGAGTGACCTTTACAAAATGGCTCCGCGTTACTTTCAGATCGCCACCGAACTGCTTCAAACAAAATTGCTTTTTATAAAGTTAAAATAGTGGATTTTTTTTTAAATAAAATGCGAATAAAAATTTTCTCAATTTATAATACACGTTTTAATACAGTTTTGGTGATATTTTGTGTGCGAGTTTTTTCGCAACCGTGAACGATCTGACAACGACGGTAACACACACAAAGTGGAAAGTGCAACGCATGTCGTTAGTACGCGAAAGTGTGGAGTGTAATAACATCTTACCTGAAAAAATGCGAGAAACGAACTGTCAAACTGGAAACACGGCCGCTCCGCCGAGGTGTTGCTTCCGCGACGCCAATCGAAAGACTAAGCGAAAGGGTTAACATATTCCTGAATACAAAACGCATGCATATTCCATGGGGTCCCATGTGCGTCTCCTACCCTGATATGAACGCGCGCGCACGCACACATCAACTACGCATTTGCACGCGTGCGAGTGCACACGCACAGGACCCAGATGGGGCCCCTCAATATACGTGGCACAGAAAACGAGCTACCTGAAGTTTTTTTCCTCGATTCCTAAGAGAGGGAGAAAAATAAGAGAGGGGTAAGTAAGAGACCCCCGTGAACACCCGAAACAGTCACTCTGACAACTATTGCTTATCGTAATGTGATTTTCATGCGAACGTTCGGAATGGCAACGGCGATAATTAATGATTTGCCGAAAGTATCGGTCTCTTTCATATCATCGCAGCTATTCAGCCGCCGTAAAAAATGCGATTCGTTTCTCCTCTTTTGCGCTCATCGAGAGGAGAACGATAATGAATCTCCGATTTTCTGACTAAACAGATGAATGCGACAAGTGCGATTACACAACGGCAATACACAATGACAATATGGCTTCACATATTGTTGAAATTGATAAAAAAAACCACTACACTTAAATAAAAATGTCATACTTCTGATTAATCAATTTCGTGACTCCATTCAGCTCTAGACGGTGTCGTATTTTGTCCGCGCGTCCTGGCGTGACGTTGAATTGTATCAAAGCCCTTCGCTGACAAGGATCTGTCCTAATTCTGCCCGTCCATCCTCGCGGCAGATGTAGAGAGAGTCGCGATATCTGACCGGTGAAGTATCTCTAGACCTTTGCCTATAACCGACCCTTTCCCATGTACGTACGTAGAACTTAGTTAAGACGTCATCGGGATCGACAATGCGGTCACCCATGCATGCACAGGCTTCGCACCTCTGCCGCGCCGCGTTTAGAATTTGATTTTTATCTTCGAGGGCACTCGATGGGTCTCGCGATTTGGAGATAGCCTGCATCGCGTCGAGAGCTCTTCAGGGCACTCGGCTTTCCCGCCGTTTTTAATTCCGCGACCCCGCCGCGTTCACAAATGCGCAGCCCGTCGTTATTTTTAATGTGTTCGTTTGTCTCGTCCCGGATCTTCTATCTATGTTATTTTTGCATAACATATTTTCCACGGTGAATGAAAAGGTAGGGTTGAGCTTCAGCCGTCTGATATATTATTCACGAAATCACCGTGTTACTCACGAAGATAGCAAGACTAGATCATATAAAATTAACGACGATATGAGAAGCGACTTCGAAAACCTAATTCGCTGTGTTATCACAGCAAATTTTTTGCAGTTATTAAAGTTTCTTCTCTTGCGTAGAAATGATTTAACCTTGAAATGAGTTACCTGCCGATCGAGCTTCGATTCTTCCCCCTTTTTTCCCCAATATTCTGTATTAGTCAAAACCGAACGCCCGTCACAATGACGCTGATTACTTTAATAATGGAACAGAATGGCCTCGGGGCTGGTGGCTGGGTGTTGGGTTTTCCTCGCGGGGTACAATGCCGCTCGCGAAGTATACAAATAGAGAAAAAAGCAAGGGGGAGGTCGCTACGTATCCCTCCCGGTAACTACCCCTCGCCTCGACGCGATACGTCCTAGTTACCCCGGCGAGAATATTCAAATTGCAACCCTTTTGCAATGTGAAAAGAGACTTCTGCCGAACCCCTTCGATCGGATTCAATGAGCATCGATATTCAAATTTATTTGACGGAGGTTCCTCTTCCTTCAACCCTTCCTTACCCGCCCTTCCTTTACTCTCTTGTCTCTCTCTTTCTCTCTCTCTTTCTCTTTTTCCTGTCAACCTCCGCGTTCTTTCTACGACGAAAACCGTTAGATGTAACCGGTGCGAGTTACTGGGGGTTGGTACAGACGCGAGAAAAAAAGAATTTGCATCTCGCTCACTTTTTTTTCTCCTTCGATCGTCAATACTCGTGCAAATCTAGAACGGAAGTTACGCTGACAGATGCGCGCATCTGCACGAGGTAACTGTTCGTCGTCGTCGCCGTCGTCGATATTTCGGGCAGCGTTTTCTTTACAGGAAAGGAAGGTTAGATCACGAGGAAAGACTGGTGTCGCGTTACAAGGTTCTTAGATGCTAACAAGAGCGTCGAAGATACAATAGACGCGATTTTTATTGAAATGTAACGCAGAAAGTATGGATGCCTAATTGGCAAAGTTGACGTATGATTAAAATCGCGCATAACGTTTTATATCTCTCGGTTTATTATGTAATTATATTTACGTCAAGAATATTTAAAACACAGTTTCACAGAATACCAGGAAACCTGATACAATACAAAAATATGTAGGGAAGACAAAGTAACATCAAAAATAAATTATTTAAAGAAATAATAAAATGTACGCAATATTATGTACCTAATATTATACAATGTAATAATATTATACAATGTAATAATATTAGGTACATAATATTGCGTTTAATTTAATACATTGTATAATAGCTTCTGACATCCTTTAGCGTTAAGAAAAAGATATCAATCTTATATACCTTTATGCAAAACAATTTATTTAATTCTAAACACGATAGTGCAAATTTGCCAAACTACCTGTTGTCACTTGTATAATTACTTATAAAATATTAATAAGTATTTATTTATTAAAAAATTTTTATAAATGATTTTTATAATCGCTTACACTAAGTAAGCGTGTTTTGAAGATGATACTTTAATAGAAAAAAATATAATGACTTTTAGAAATGTTGTACTTATTTGAGGCAACGCGCGGATTACTTTTACGCGCATACTCGTATAACAACTAATTCCATTTTATTTGAATCTTTCTCAAACGTTCACTTTTAATGAAAGATATTATATTTATAAACTATGTTGC
>QVOA01019375.1:0-51913 GCA_014825685.1 Pseudomyrmex cubaensis | reverse complement strand
TTCTCAACATTTTTGAAATTTTTTTTTATCAAAATGCTCGTCTCAACCTCCTCTATTCGATGCCTTAATATCTCGGAAATGATCTTTGCTGACTTATTGTACCTTTTCGCAGAGCGCATCACATTTTCTAATTAATGTGTTTGTTTGAAGAGACAAGAAAGATAGAAAAATGTAGTATTACCTAACATTATTCATAATGAAAGAACTGAGGTGTATATTTTTACTCGCCATTATTATATGAATGCCCTTGTAGATCTTTGTGACACCCAACTTATTTTACTAGTTAAATTGTAACTTATTGAACTACAACATCAACATTACAGGCTTGACAAGTAGGAGCATATTGGTGACTCTGTTGAGTTTTTAATTCACCAACTACACAAGTAACTACGATTCAATCACGAATTTCTCATATAATCACAGAACCTCTTTTTCTCTAAAACATTTACAAACTTCTTGTTTAAAAAATTTGGCAGTGATCAAAAAGTCTTCTGTTTAGAGCCAAGAGTCGCAAGATTAAAACAGATACTTAATCCTAAATTTGTAAACCTGATATGACAATATCAATTATATTGTAAATTTACGTCGCAAGTATGTATTGGATTGAAATAAAAGCTTGTCTATGCATGTTTTATTCGATTGAATTGGAAAGACAAATTATATTAATATATTATTTCGTTTTTAATCACATAATTTGACAAGTAATTTTCCATTATGCAGGTTAATAACTGCAATATAAAAAAATAATATAATAGTATATATTAATGTATATATACATGTATATATATACGAATGTGAGCTGTAGGTTGCTACTGAAAAACCTAGAGCAATATCAATCGGTTTTAAGAAAGAAAGAAGTTGGAGTCCTTCTAAGGAGACTTTTAGACTTACTCCAAGACTTTAGTTCTCAGCTAGACTATGTCGGGATGGAAATAGGAAGATAACAAAACCAATATAATTGTTTTAAAACTTTAGTTTCCTAAGTTTTAATTTTATAATGGTAGGAAGAGCTCTTGGAATTCTGAATAATAGGGGATTTCTTGATAATTACATCAAAGAATCTCCTTTGACTGCAACACTTCAGTTTGCATCTTTAAACACATAGCCAATTACTCAAAACTTTACAAACAGGTACCTACTACAAATGGCATAAGTGTATAGTGAAACTCGCTACTATGAAGGCGCAGGAAATGTAGTTCTCAAACGAGCAATGCCAGTTAGAGAAACACTTGCTCCAAGAATTCCAGGAGCAAAATTTGTTATCACTAAATTGGCTCAAGTAAATGTTAGTCTGTTGGTAAAGCGAGCAATGATAGAAGATGTGTTCAATGCGATAGAAGATTACAATAATGAGAATTACCAAATATTCAAAGCTAGGGAAAATGTTAGAGAATATTATCAAGAAGTAGAACTGCCTGAAACATGCTCCTTTACTGAAGCACAGGTCAATGCATTAAATACTGTTGCTATTGTTGCTATGATCTATTTTTATGCAATATACATGAGAGTTGATAGCAATCAGTTTGCTATTGAACATATTGCATTGACATACTGTGCTTTTGCCAAACGAGGACAAGCAACTGAAGAATTCTGTGCTAAAGTTCAAAATCCTGTGAGAGAAGAACTGGGGTATAATATTAGATTGAGCCAAGTGACTCTAAATGCCGTATATAGAGGATATAAGGTGGAAGTTGATGAAACAAATGCTCAAGAAGTGTTAATTCCTCTCGGCCATTGCACGCAGTTCTTACGGGAAGTGGTGAGATGTAGTGGTCCCACCTCTTCACCAAGTTAGAGGGCCTTTGCCACATGTGTACGAGAGGGAGGGTCGATAAACCCGAAGACCTGCTAGTTAAAAGTTATTATACCGAAGAAGAGTTACATGACCTAAACCTAATACACATAAGAGGTGATAGCAATCAGTTCGCTATTGAACATATTGAATTGTCATACTGTGCTCTTGCTAAACGAGGACAAGCAACTGAAGAATTTTGTGCTAAAGTTCAAAATTCTGTGGGAAAACTCTGTTCTTCTGCTACCTCTTGCAATGTATTTAGAGTGTATAGAGAATGTGCAGCAAGGGAAGTGTGTAGTAATTCCAGTTCTCAACGAACTACAACAGAACGTTTCAAACGCAGTCACATATGCGCCGCACCAACTGCTTCTGCTCTTAAGAGCCGGAGTCCAAGTCGATGGTGAAGTTCATCGAATAGCTCAGGAGCTGAATGGACTTCTCGGAATAGACTAGGAGAAGTTTGAAATGCCTGTCAAAGGACAGCCACTCCGTTAACGCGTGCGTTTGAGCGCTCAATCGGCGACGTTTTGGTTATCAGGAAATGCTGAGTAGATTTCATAGACTGACCATGAATACCGTACTTTTGTTAAGATCATTAAGTCACTTCAATCGAAGAAAGGCTTTAACGTGATGTGTGATCTTAATCGGAAATGGCACGATGTCTCAGATTGTACAATTTGCAGACAACATTTGGGTTGTTGAATCGATCCGATGGTTTTCAATGTATATATACATATATATACGTACATTAATATTAAAACACAATATTTAAGTTTACCAAAATAAAAAAAAAACAAAAAAAAACAAAAACAATACAAAACAAAACAAAACAAACTCTTATTTCATCCTTTGAATATTTCAAGTTCTGTGTGCTTAAAGGGTCCTCACATATTGTACTAGAATGAGTAAATAAATCTGAGGTCTGTTTAGAATATTTTAAGATTATTGACTTAAGCTGTACTGGTATGGTTGTTAGCACCGCTAATGGCACTGAACAAAGCGGCACTGTTACGTTTGAAATTTCCTACTTGCTCATCCGACCATATAGGTTCTCCAAACAACGACGACAAACTCTGGCACAGTTTCTGGTAGTTTTCACGCAACACTTCTTGGTACTCGTGTTGATCTGGCGTAATTAACTTGCTATTAATTTGCAATGCTGTATAGCATATCTTGACAAACTCCCTGAAATCAAAATATAACCAAAAACCATGACGTTTAAACATGAAACATGTTAAAAACTACCCGCAAAGCGTAAACCGGCAAAACCATACCTAAAAACATCCTTCAATTCATCTACTTTGTCATCTGGATATTGCGGAGACAACGCAGGATCCAGGAACGCAGAGGCGTACGCTAGAGGACCGGCATTTACTGTTACACAAATGCTACCTTGAAGACGTAACTGTAACTTTTTTACATCCGTCGGTCCGATCAAAGCTACCTCTTCTAATTCCTGAACACGCTGTCGCATTTCATCTAACGCAACTTCGATAGGACTAAGCTCTACTATTCGTTTCTCGGCAATTCCAATACGCTTTTTCACATACGGAAAAGCATATTGGGCTGTGGAAAAACAATGTTAAATTTTTAAGATGTCCTTTTTCTTAGGGAGATGTCTTTATATAAATAAATAATTTATATGATCGAAAAATTCAATAACATACTTGTGAGAATAGTTCTGCGTTTCCACTGATCCTCCGGATTGCCTCGCGCCTTGCCTTCCTTAGTAAATGGCGTTTCAAACATGAAGCAGGATACGTTGTGATTCTGTTCGAACTCGGTCTGTCGTATTTCAAGATCGGATTTTTCGAAGTATGGTGTTACGTGTGTCACCTGTATATATGCCATCTTAGGATCCAGCTCGTTTACTTCGACCGGCACAGAATCCATGATTATTTTGACGTTTTCGGATCCGAATTTCTCGCTATACAGACGCAATAAGCGTTCCGATACTTCGGACAGCGATGTCACTTTTGGTTCCTTATAGATGTATTCTTGACCGTTCTCTTCCTCGAAATATGCCTAGATAATAATATTAATTACGATATGTTGTTACGTATGTTACGAAGATGTGCGAGTTTTATTCGCTTTATCTTACAGTGCCAAAGAACGCCACTCTGTAGAATCTTCCGAGCAATCTCTTTCCCGTTCGGTTAACTTCCACAATTTTGTTACAAGCTTGCGCCAAGTGCGAATAGCAATTTGCCAAAGCTTCGTAATTTCTTTTCTCTTCGTACATAGGAACTATCAAGCGATATAAATGTCCGAGCAACTCGAATCGCTCGGCTTTTTCCAACATGTCGGCACAAATTTCCAATTGTTCGAGAAGCAAACTTTCATTATAATGAATATCTTGAACGCCTGCAACGAAATCAGCGCCTATCATCGTGTTTTTTTAGTAAAGCATATACAATAAAAAAAAAAGAAACAAATAAAAATATACACAAGACATAATGAAGCAAACATACAAAGCTCACCAGCATCGAGCTTAAGATTACGCTCGTCTTTCGATATGTTCACAGAAATCTTATCGAAAGCTTCTGCGCCCCATGAATGAACCTTCCGTAATTTTAGATATTCAGCCATTAACGCCGCTATATGTAAGTGACAACAAGCAGCCTTGAAATAAAAGTATTTATAACGTTATTTGTAGAACATCATTTATTTAAAATAAGTTTGCAAATAGAAAATAAGTTTAGAGAAAAATGCTAATTCGTAATTATAAATACTTCTGAGAAGTTGTTATCCTTGGCATGGTTTCTAGCCATCGTTTCCAACCATGTGTGCCTCAATTCGGGCGTACTAGCGTACGAATTAGCCAAGCTATGTTGCAAGTCGACCAACATTTCAGGATCGTTGTTATGTTCTCGCATTTGCGCGGTTGCCATTAAAACCGTTCTTATCCTTTTATTTAGATCCTTTACTTCAACTGGAAATCCTGTGCCCTTCATCACTTTGTCGGAGGAAGCGTAGCTATTAATTAACGATAGCGATTCTTGAAATCGTGAATTGTTCAGTCCGATCACGTTTCCCAACATTTGAGAAACTGAAATTATCACCTGTAAAAAAAATAATGAGCGATAAACGAGTTTTGTTGTACAATATAATAGCAGAAAACGAGACTTTTGATATCGAATGGGTCGGACTTCGAAATTTTGCATATAATGCTGTATTTTATCTCACCTGCAAATGTACTCTAGTCAATCCTTTTCGACTAGTAAATTCAAAATTACTTCGCATGAGCAAATATAGCAAAGCGCAGGATTCCTGCCGTATAGAACTTAATTTGCTGTTACAACAACGTAACAACTCATAACACAAACGTCCACAAAGTACAGCATTACCTATAAAGTATTTCGTTCAAACTTGATACATATTTTATGAGTTGATCATATATATGCAATCTATTATTAGATCGGAATTATATAGATGTATTTTGTTTCTTTTCAAAATAAAACTTAGTTTTTTAACCAACCAACAATTACCAAAATATTAATTACCTTGAAAGAGCGCGATGGAATAATTATTCAAAAACGCTCTAAGTCCAGCAAAAACGTGACGTAATAAAGTTTCCGACTGGCCAACTTGAAGAAACGATAAGTAAATGTTGAAAAATTTCTGCATTACCGGATTGTCGCTCTCATTCGCTAAAAGAATATCCTGTCAAAAAATAAGATATGCGTAGAAAAATTACAGAAAAATTATTAAATAACATATTTATACTAAAAGAATTGTAATTTTACTTTAAAATGGATACAAAACAGGCCCAGGCAATCTAGTGCAATGAGGCCAACTTCCGTCGCCATGTTTGCTTCTAATAAAGCTTGATACACTTTGCCACAATCGTTTTCAACGAGATTTTCTCTCGTAACTGTATTGTGAGGTTGCAATGTACTGGTAGCGGGGCTTTCAGTGGTGAAATCTGGTGGCGCCATTCTGGCAGGTAAGGTCATCGCCTTTGTAGTGCGCGGTTTTCCAACATTGTTCGCAACATTGGCGGCTATCTGCCTCTTACCGATATACTTGAAATGATGTAAACTCATCCTGAGAATAAAAAAAGCATTTTCTTTATACATTTGTTACATTTCTTAAATATATCTTATTATGTTTAGTTGTTCTATATATTATTAGACTCATTGCTACTTACTCAATCACTGTAAAAAAGTTCAATATTTCCGTATCGTTGCATTGTTGCCACCAGGCGATTACTTGATGATCACCTAAATATTTGACAATGAATAGGAAACAAAGTAATATATCCTTCACTTCTGACGGTTGCAACTTGTCGCATCTGGGCGATGATTGTGTCACGCTTAAGTTGCGCGAGTGTCTTTTTCTCTCGCCTGTTCCATCTTCGGCAAGCTCCCTAATAATGGTAGTCTCTTGAGAAATATTGGACTGAGACGCACCGGATACCGTTGACGTATCAGACTCGACGCTGGTACAGGAGTATCCGTTTACCAATCCTTGACCTGCGATAGCGGCGAAGTATGTAGAATCTCGTAGATGCATAGACGATCTTACAGGCGACTGGCTGTCCAAGTGAAGAGTTAATCTGTTTAACATAAAACATCGATTCTCTTTTATTTCCAATTGATCGGCATATAATTATTATTAATCATTTTATATTTCTATTAACAGTTACCTATGAATAGATTTAGGTGTGCCCGCGGCTGGGATACTAGTATCTTTGGTTGTCAAAAACGAACTGCTGGTTGAGACTCGGTTTGTGCTGCTCTGCTTGACTTCCACTTTGGTTTCGCTCTCTTGAGTCGATTGTAGTCGATGTAAATTCTCTAATACAATGCCAAGCCACGGTATATAAATAGATGCTATTCGACTTAATTGACCCTGTCAACAATTAATTGAACTTAATTGGAGAAAGCACAATTATGAATTTAATTACATAAATTGTAGAATAACCGAAAATATAAATAGTTTTCAATTTTTCTTAATAACACCTTCAAAGATTGCGTGATAAAACTCGTATTTATTAATAAAAGATTGAAAGTCATACCTTATTCTGATATCTATCATCCAACTCGTGTTTCGCCATTAGATCTCGTAAGGTATTTATAGCCACTTTGCGAATCTGCACGATTTCATTAAGAGAGATTTTAACTTCCTGCATCAAAAGGCCTGCCAGGAAATGATGCTTGCAGAACTCTTCCGTGAGGCAATACTCATTCATCAAATCTGTCATTAAACAAGTTTTCATCAGTTTTCTATCTACTTTTAAAATATTCACAAATACAATTAGAAAATACAATTTATGCAGAATAAAAATTGTGATGTATCAAAAAATTCAGACAAATAAAGTATATATAAGATTCTTGGTGCATAATCCTGTGAAAAAATAAGATAATGTCATCGTCAACAATTGAAAAACATCAACTTTCGGGCTTGATAGTGCTTTCAAACAGATGTACACTACAACTAATTCGCATGAGCCATAACTAGCTATAAACAAGGAGATATAAATATGTAAAACATACATCTGAATATATGAATATAATTCATATAAACATACCATCACCGTCTGGTTCGCTCTCACAATCAGTGTAATTGTCAGTGTCTTCTAAACGACACGCGAAACGATTAAGTTACAATAAATTAATATACATTTTGACCGTACAATGTTCCTAATATGTACGTACTTCGTGAATAAATATCATAATAACTCACCTCTGGAAACAAGTCGTGACTGCATCATTGGCAAGTTGAAAGATACGTAGTGTTCATGAGAGCAGATAATTTGTAGAAAAGTGAACTTGAAATCGTGCAGCGTGCGTTGGTCACCAGGCGAAAAGTTGTCCAGATACGAATTGATGAGACGAAACACAAAGCCGCGGTCCATGAATGTAAGACATCGCTGCATATTTGTCAAAGAAATATGAGAAATACGTGTAATATTTTTTATATACGTTAATATGCAATTCTACGACATATCACACACCTTTAAAAATTGCGCAAGGCTTTTATTCAATTCATGCGTTTCCACTGGCATTTCCCTGTACTTGGTCATTAGATACGGCATTATTACTTCTAATAACGCTTTAATCTTCTCGTGATAATCTTTCGAAAATCGCTCGTTTCTATGCATCTAAGAAATAAAAAAAATATATTTATATTTATAAACAAATGTCAATTTTTATATTAATATTAAACTCGATATTAAGTTCCGTACTCGCACTTTTCCGAAGAAATCTCTTACCTTTATTCTACCTGTACTCAACAAATATTGTGCCATACTTTTTATCATTATTTCGAAAAAGAAGCTCGAGTGATGCATAAACTTGTTCACTACTAAAAAATCGGTATTACTCGGCTGCAACAAAGTCGGCAAGTGTTTCGCCAATTGCTCGTGAACCGTGACGTTGCCATTTCGTAGAGGAGGTAATACGAACACGAACTACGAACGGATATTAAAAATCATTAAACTTTCACAAAATTTTAAAAACTTTAAAAGTTAAACCTGTGTTACATTTTAAAGATACTTCAAATGTTTTACCTTAATATACGCCTGTAAAATTTCTTTGCGTCCTGCTTCGTGTACCATGTTTATAAAATGTATTAACACTCTGATCACATATAATCCGACTTCTTGACTGGTATTACATGTCAACAGTGCGAACAACTGATTTAATATAGTAGGGAGAAACGTAATAACGGTGACTAGTTGAACCGCGTGTGCTGCTTTTAGAATTTTGCAAGTTTCCGAATCGGAGGGTGTCGTTGATGGTTTCGTGTCCAAGATTCGTTCAGCATGAACAAACAGATTATGCAGATGAAGATCTCGTGTAAACACCGTTGAAATTAATTGAAAAGATACTGTAAAAATTGGTCGCTGAGAGTCGATCCAAGTAATATCCGGTCCAGCGTTCTGTAAGACGATAACAATTATTTTTAACTCTACTTATTTAGCTTGTTATCTTATTAAGTTTTCTTAATAATCTCAATAAATATGCAGAAAGAATACCAATAATAATGCCAATCGATCTTACTCTTACCCCTTTCCCTAGTCCAAGGGGTTGTATAGAAAGATATCCTGATGGTAAGTGCGTTGCTACAGGCAATACTTGAATACTCGTTTCTATATCCACATTCAACCTAGAAAAAAATATACAGTAACATCAACAACGTAATTTTTTACTTATAAATGTACTATTCTAAAGCGCAATATAAAATTAATCGAACTAAGTGTAATCTATAAATTATTAACATGTTTATTTACCTTCCTTTATGTAGCAATGGTGCCCATGCGTAACCTACACAAGTTTCGACTCCATTCTCTTTTTTCTTGTTCATATCACAACTTATATGATAAAACGAAAAGAGAATATGATGTTTTGCGTGTAATTTCGTGGGTAGCTTCATCTTGATTTCTTCATACCAAGAAGGCACTGCTTGATGATGCAAAACCGTACATGATGCGCGCAGACAGAACAGTGGTGTACCTGGTTTCCCATAAATCGCCTATTTCAAACAGCAAACAAAAATTTTAATTTCTCATTAAAACTAAATATAAATATATTTACAAATAATTTTCATTGCATACTCGCAAAGGTTTGACATTCTCGCCATCGTTGTCACGGAGCTCCACAATACACGCTATATTCCTGGCTCGAGTAAATATCTTCTGAGTGTCGAAGCAGAGCGTCTGCGGATACACGTACAGATGATTGATGTAATTCGTGTATGGATGCACATCTCTCTCGGAAGTACTCTCGAATTCTGCGACTTCGATCGTCGGTTCCACCGTTGGAGGTATCGGAAATGGCTTTAACGGCACCAGACAAGTCGACAACGTATCTAGAAATCGTATTTTATGTATCGTATACCTGGAATCGTTCAAGACTATTGACTACAATTTTATTTCGTTTTTTAATGATTATTAGAAAGCGTTCCAACTCTCATAAGGATTGTGTACAATTATTGAAAATTACACTTGTCTGACGTTTGTACAGTATTGATTATACATTCAAATTTATACAATCAGTTTGATATTGTTTATACATGTATTCTCTTTACTTTTATCTTTAATTATTAAATTTTGCGATTTGTTGAGAATTTTGATCTTCAAGTCACTTTAGAATAACATTTAAAAGTCACGATAGAAAAACAAAACATGAAAATTTGATGACTACGCACTTTCAGGAATGTCCGTAATTTGTTCTATTTTGATTTTTAGCCAACCGGGTATCACAGTCAATTTGCTAAGTTTCTCAGGCCTATAAAAAAATAATTTTACTAGTAGCATTTATTTATGTACATACAGTAAGTTTCATTTATCCAATATACACATTTTTCAATTATATCAATATTAATCAATATTGATATATACTTTCTATATTCTGAAAGAAGCTTTAGTAGCTCCTCATCCTTCAGTTTATTACCCTCCTGTCTATATATCGCTGGAAAGTCCGAAGATGTGTCCAGTTCGTTACTGTACAATCTAAACAGTGGTCTTGCTGCCCATGCAAATGGCATTCTATAATTTCCTAACCTGGAAGAGAATAATAAATCATGTAAATTCATAAAATACATTTCTTTAATATTTTTATTATGTTTTACTTATCAAAGTTATTTTAAAAAAACACGATTTAACAAATAGTGAAATATAAGAACATATCTTAACTCTCACCTTTGGCAACATGCTCGGACTTGTTTGTGCACCTTTAAACCTAATCTTGGATCCTTAGTAGCTCTCAAATATGGCTCTGAAGTCTGGTATATATTTCCTTGGAGCAGTTTGTCTATTCTTACAACAAGGAATATATCAGGGTGAGGATTACTGATGTTGAATATAGCCTGTAACAATTTGTGTTTTCTAGATAAGTTTTCAAAATAGAAATATTTTTTACAGTTGTCTATGAATTTTTTCAAGACAAGAAAAATGTTTCTTTTATATTTTATACATAATTCATCTTTGTTTTGTATACCTGTTTTGGATATTTTAACCAATCTGGAGGGATGTTTTGTAATTCTCCGGGAAGAGTAATATCTTCTGTTTCCGTTGTGACTCCAGCAGGACTCAGTTCTCTTGCCATATCTCGTACTATTTCATGGTTAATATCGAAGTGAAAGTTTTCAGTAAGTTTTCTACAGTTTCTTGCGTCGAAAAGACTCAAGGTTGTGTGATAAGGTTCCACTTGACACAGAGATTCCTTTTCATCAATAGGTGCTTGTAATCTAAACTTAAGACTCTCGCATTTAACAAAAATTCTGTAACCGAATTGCTCCTTGTAAGGTTCTACGTTATTATCAACAGACTGTCCTGTTTGTGTCTTGGCATGAGGTATATGAGGATACATGCTAAACAGTCTCTTTCTGTTCTCTCTCCTTGCAAGAGCAATGCTAGTATCGGTCTCTCGAGAATATTTTATCAATTGAGGATTCATACTCTGTTCAAGTCCTTTCAATGTACCGTAAACCTGAAATAAAAGAGCTATTGTATTAAGTGTACATTAATATCATCAAACAACTAAGCATAATTATCTTTCGTTTCAAACACGTGTTTTTTTTTTGTTTTTTTTTTTGACAGATTTTAAAGTTAAACATTAATAATATTCATTTAACTATAATAAATGCACCTGTATAGGTTGTGGCGATGGTGGTGGAGTATTACAAGCTCTTTCCAATGAGGCGGCACGCTTTTCTTCTTGTTGCTTGTAATGTTGCAACACAGAACTAAGTTTCAACAACCAATCTTGCATATCGGTCTCATTGTCAGCAGCCAAGGTATAAGATTTATGAGTATCACTCATTCGTAGCTCGAAGCAATATCTACCGCGTTTCGGATTTCTAACAACTTCTGTACAGAAATCCATCACTATCGTGAGTTTTGCTTCTCCTTTTCTTTCGTCTTTGAAAAATTCGAGTATGTAAGTGCCGTCGACTTCTTGTCTGAGATGACAGAAACGTCTTTTGAAGGATTTTGATCCAATGTGAGCAAACATCCTGTCTGTACTACCAATCTCAGGACCTTTCATTAAATAACCTTCTTTTGTTATACAGTCATTCTTAGTTAAATCCTACAAAAAGCATTTAGTATTAAATGTGCAATAAATTGTAACAGTTCTAGATATACAAATGTAATCTTTAAAGCTAGATATATATCACTAATGATTACCTCATCTACTTGGTCTACTTCAGTATCAATTTCATATATTTCATCTTTCAAATCATCTGCTTTTGTTAGTCTGAAAATTTATTAAATAAAAGTATCTAGAAAGTATACCAAACAGTTTCATTGATTTTAATTAATTCAGTCACCAAATTTATGTACCTTGGCAATTCAAGATACGTTCCACTATATGCTGCATATTTATAATGCACAAGATTCCAATTGGATACATAACTATGTAAGCATTCTTTTGTGAGAAGATTTTCTACACCTTCTTCACATTCTTTAATATGCTGTGCAGTTGGCACCAAGCTACGATGTCTTCTTGGCAAAACCACTTGCTGTGTGCCAAAAAAAAATACATATTTTAAAATGATCATTACTATCAATAATAATAAACAATGTTAAAAGAAATAATATAAATATTATAAGAAATAATAATAAATATTCCAAAGTTTCCAGCAGAACAGATCTTATTTTTAATATTTCAACTTAAAATTAAGTTACAATTGTGATTAGATACATTTAATATCACATATTCTTTACAAACTTTATCTCTCTTTTATATTTCACAATGCGTTACTTTAGCTTTGTTAGCTTATCTATAAATGAAACGGATGTGTTAAATGTACAGATAAGAAATACAAGAATAGTAACTCACGGAGATATCATCCTGAGGATATAGCAATAGTTCCCGTTGAGGGTCATTTTGCAACAACGTTTTATTTTTTGAGACAAAACTCTCAAAGTCAATGGGTTCAACCAAGTGTGGTTTATTCTGCAAAAAGACACACACAAAAATCATAAAGAACAAAGAAAGATCAATAAAAATCATCGGGCATACAGAAATACGCAATTTTCTGTTTAAATCTTATGTAAGATTTTGCGAATTCTCAATGCTTGCATGGCTTGTATTTGACAAAACGTGCTAAACTTCGCTCTGACACAGAATTGCACGATATCGTCAGAAGTTTAATATTTACGAGTTGTCTTTTCCATTGTTTATATTTATACTTCATGTTTACTGACAGAAAGCTCGTACCGCGCGCGCATTTGGCGAGCTTTCGCGAAACACAATTTACGACTCTCGAACGCACTCGCGCGACAAGACATGTTCCGCGGAGAGTTTCGAGGAAGATGATGATCTTCTCACCTGCACGGTGCTCTCGCGAACGACCTGTGACACGGTTTCCCGTAGCTGCGCCGCCATGCCGGGTTTCCCCAGGCCGCGCGTAAACTTTCTCTCGCTCATCCTCGTAAACGCTGACCGATACCAATCGATCCCAGACCAGACCAGCCACGTTAGGCTGCATCGGTCACCGGGCACAATCTCGCCGGTGAACAATCGAAGGCATCACGCGCAATCACGCACCCGCGACCACAATGACAATCGATTAAAAGATCGCGACCAACTCCCGTCGTCACTCGTCTGCTCTTGTCGGCCATAACTAATCGTCGTGTCCCATCTCCCATCGCGCTGCGCAGAAAATAATATTGTCGACTCAAGTGGAATTGTCACTCGTATCTTCCGAGTAACCGATAATCAATAGATTAATTCGTATCATTTGATCTCGCTTCGATTGGCATTACATTTAGGACTAATTTCGAAATAATTATGTGTACATAAATTTGCATTTCCCGCGTTTGCGCAGCAAAATAGAATCGGCTTGCGCATAGGGGAAGCAAAGCGGGCAAAGTGGGGAGAGCATTGCGCGCGGGACACTCGTTGACAGCCAATGGGGTCAGTGACAGCTGCACGAGCGGTACTGCACTGTTGTGAAGTGAAGAGATTTGTGACAAGAACTGTGAACACTGCCACGTTGTATTTTTGTCGTGTCTTGGCGTCAGGTTAATTTATCTGGCTCGTTGCTAAATATCAACGTCAGTGTTTATTTGAGAATTGTGCGAGAAATATGACAACTGCGGCGAGACCAACCTTCGAACCTGCCAGAGGAGGGCAAGGACGAGGCGAGAAAGATTTAAGTGCAATTTCAAAACAATACAGCAGCAGAGATTTGCCGTCACACACAAAGCTCAAATACAGGTAAATGATGAACTTGTGAACTTTAATTACAAATTGATAAATTATCTTTGTGTTATATGGTTTTGTAATGTTTTTGATCGAATTGCGAATTAATACATGTTTATATGTGAAAAAGCGAATGTGTGAAATGTAGATCTTATGTTCATACCCTTGTGAACAAGGGAATCTTGTTTTGAGGTTATAATTCTCCTCTTATGTACATAGTCCAAAAATTCTTTTTGTTCCTTAACACCCACAATATGAAACATGTTTTATCTATATTTTTAGTAAATAGAAGAAATGCAATAAATATATTGTAATTAAGCATGTTTTATCATATTTATATTTAATTAATACTTTGCAGAGAACATGGTCAAGGAACTATTGAAGAATTACGAAACCGTGACTTCAGAAAGGAATTAGAGGACAGAGAACGAGCAGAAAAAGATAAAGGATCTAGTCGTCGAGCTATTGAACCTTCTAGAGATTCAGCTGCGTCTAATGCAAAGAGACAGAAACTAGATCAAGTTCCTGCAGCCAGTTTAGATGCAGATGATCCACTTGATGATGATGAATCAGATTCTGACAGTGACGAAGATGACACTGCTGCACTGTTGGCTGAGTTGCAAAGAATTAAGAAAGAGCGAGCAGCAGAACAAGCCAAAAAGGCAAGTAGTATATCAGTTTTAATTGAAATGAAGTTGACTTGCTCTGTCTCTTTATTCCTTGTTTACATCTAAAAAGTACAAAAGATGATATTAAAAATGCTGTTTTTAGGAAATGGAAAAACGACAAGAAGAAGAGAGAATACGTATGGAAAATATTCTTTCCGGAAACCCATTGTTAAATTATTCTTCACAAACTGGAAGAGTAGATATGAAGGTGCGAAGACGATGGGATGACGATGTTGTTTTTAAAAATTGTGCACGTTCCGAACCGAAAAAGAAACATGACGTCTTCATTAATGACTCTCTGCGTAGTGAATTTCATCGTAAATTTATGGAAAAGTATGTTAAGTAATTTATAATATTTAAGTATTAAAACAGATGTAAATAATTTTTTGATGCGTGTTATTATGAATCAATAAATAAGTAATAAAATTTGGAAATCGCGTAGTACCGCGATTTCCAAGTAATAAAATTTGTATTTTTCTATCTTGTATATCTATGACATTAACTTCATGATCAATTTTATTATGATGAATAGAATTTTGAAAATAGAATATTATTGGCATCGTGTTATCCACGTAACAACTATCTACAAACAATATTACTGCTACATTAGCTCTTTTTTAACATATATTAAATGAATATATGTATTCACTTTTAAGATATGAATTGTATGAACTATATGAATTTAAACATATTTTATTAAAAAGAAATGTTTTGTTAAGTTTTTTAAAGCTATTATCATTTTAAATTATATAAGCACATATAATCTATGAATAATTATAAAACAACATTTTAGCTTCTACTTTTCTTTCTTCTCTTTACAGATATAGTTTATTTATGAAAACATATGTTTGAAATAAAAAATTTACTTGTTTTTTATTTGGACATATTCTATAAATATGTTAATTTATCTACTTAAAGAAATACTCTATTATTTATATTTTTTTACAAAATTAATTACTACATACTTGGAGAAAGATAAAAGTTTTTCTTATTGAGAGAATTTTACTTCACTCGTTTGATATATAGAACATTATGAATTTATTTATTTCACAAATATATTTTTTTAAGTGTTTATATGTACATATATATGTATAAGTGTATGTACACAAGTGTGTATACATACATATATATATATATATAAACACTTGAAAGAGGACTTCGGAAGAAAAATAGAACTTTCGCTTCCGTAGATCTCTGATTCCGTAACTGTTTCGAACTTGCGCAGCACATATGTGGTTGAGTAATATAAACAGTATCCTTGGTGGAACTCATCTGCATAAATGCCATCTCTCGCGTCCCGTGAAGTTTTATATCCCCGGCTGAAATTCCTGCCAATCTACTCCCTCCTTTCTCCGCGCTTATTCCGACACTCCGTTCCTGATCCGTATCTGCGATCCATACGCCTTCGAGCTGTACGTTGTATGTGTTCGGTAGCGGACGCCGCGATCCGGTCTCGGACAGCGTGCAACGAATCGCGCTGGGTCAAGTATAACCGGTCCCAGAGGGGCCCTACGGGGCCCGTGCAGGCAGCAGGCAGTCTACCGGTGCAGCTGGTTATCTCCGGTAGACTTCTCGGCACCGACCTGACACCGACGTGGCCAACAACTTAACCGCACCCAGTCGTCCCACGAAGAGATGACGGAATCCTAAGAATGAAGCGTGTCTATATTATCGCAGATCAATATGGAAATTTAATTGACAAAACCTGCGAAAACTCCTCTCTTGACATTGTCACAAACTTGTGGAAGTTTAAAGAATTTAAATTATCGGAGAAGAGCTTCTTTTTTTCATTATTCGCTGTCTCTTATGTTTTCTTGAGTTAGTCGTTTTTTTTTAATGATCAAATATGTTTAAAAAAGTCCAATTTCTTGATTATACTAAAAGTATATTTAAAAATAGGGAATTTTATACATGTAACAAAATATTCTTAATAAACATATGCATATTTTGTTACTCAAAAATGTATTGTTGCTGCATAATCTTAAAATTGATTGAAAAATGATGGTAAATCGATAACGGTGAAAATGATCAAAAACAAAGATAATCAGCGAAGATAATCGCTAATGCATCTCAAGAATCCACTTCAAAAATACTTTCTTACATTTCTACAGGCTATCTTATCTAAATCTGACTATATACCTGTACAGATCACTTAGTAAAAATGCATTTGTCTGAATATCTTCGAAGTAACTGGAACTTCGAAATTGATTGCGATTACTTTTTTTTATTTATATAGATATGGAAAAATTTCTATACTTATCTACCAATCATATACATAAATAATAACTCTTGGTGTTATCATCAATTAAGATAAAACTAACATTGTGTTGTTGACACAATGTGATAACAAAAAGAAAAATTTTAAAGAAAATTTTACTGATAGCAGTTTAATGTCTTTAAGAGCCTGTGAAGAAAATGCGGAGACAATACAAATTCGAAGTTAAATTTCTACTTGATATCCTTTGTAAGTTGATGTTTATCTTTCTTCGCGCCGTTCATCGCCTTCATCTGATATTTGCAGCTTCAATTCACTTTCACCATCGGCCACTAATCAGCTGCGCCTTTTACATTTAAAGAAAAAGAAACGAAAGAAATGACCTATAGAAGAATTTTGTATCTTTTTTTAAAATATGTATTGGAACACATATTAATTCTAAACGAAACAATATTGGAAAATGCATAAATAGTATTGATTATGTATGAGTACGTATTCCTATTATAAATACTCATTGTACTAATATTATTATTGTACAAGTAATATATGTATGTATTAAATCATGTTATGTAATTTACCTCATACTATTCACAAAAAAACTATGAAGAATGAACTATGAACAGTGAAGAGAACGCAATATTTTTCGAAGAGGCATTACGCCAGAAATTGTGTAATCGCAATCGTTACACAGATACAAATCTATCTTTGTCATTTGACGTTTTTAAGTCTGACCTCAGTAATGCCAAGTATCTTGTCGATGCGAATAGAAACATGTGAGTTGAGAATATTTTTTGTTATTTATGAAAGAAGAAACTTTTACAGCCTCTCTCGTATAGGCCGCCATCGCGTCCTCTAGACCTGGTCCACGATACCACCTCGTTAGAGAGTCGAGTTATCGGCGACCAGTCTTGGTTGCCAATCTTAACCGCGCCTATTCGTTCGTCAGAGGCGGTCCTACCTCTATGATCCAGGGACGTACAACTAGCGAGTCATTCTCTTCCCTCTCTCTTTTTTTTTCTCCAAAATCGACGTAATCCCAATTTGCACGTGATTTTAATATTGTGCACATAACTTTAGAAACGTTGATTGATTGAAGATTTTTCTTAGTTAATTCATTATCTCAAATAAGCATCACAAAAATAAAACAAATGAAAAAAAGTAACTACCTGTAATAAAATAGTTTTACGCTGTTGAAATTAATGATAAATATTAAAAGATAAATTAAACTTTTTACTGTAAATAATACACATATATACACATATATATTTTAATTAATACTTCAAAACTTTCTTACTTTCTTATACGTTTTAAGATATAACAATTCTCTTTAATATTTCTCCGTTATCTTCTTCATTTGTTACATTTTTAGTAATTATATATGTCAAAAATTTATACTTGCAACGGACTGGCGCTATAAAAACAAAACAAAAGATCGTAAAGTTGTTCGTTTATATGTCACGAGTGAAGAAAAGCGAAGCGGGCGAAAGCAGAAGAGAGGAGAGAAGAGAATCGAGGTTGACGGTCCCCCGGAAGTAGGACCCGAACGGGCCTTGATACGGGCCTGGGAGGCGGTGAGCTTACTAGCGAGACGACTCGGGACGACGACTGGCATGGGCCAGACAAACAGACTGTTACTGGCATCGCGAGAGTCGCCAGGAGTCACCCACGGTGACCCATGGTCACTTAGTTCGTCGACGACGAGCGTACGCGTTGGTTTCTTAGCTGTGCCAATTTGTTGACAGATCCTGACAACATTTTCCGCGCGAACGTCCAACTGATTTTTAAAATCAAGACTTCTCCGACCGAAGATTCCGCACCGATCATTCCGCAGTAGATGCGATTTAAGATCTCGCGGTTTCCCGTTTCTGCATATTATTTTCGTACCTGTTTCATCATTGCCGTCGAGTTGTCGCATTAGCGGAGAGCGCACGGTGTAACTTCGAAGTGCGGCGAAGCTACCTGTACCGCGCGCGATCGCGACAACGAGGAGAATTCAATCAAAGGGAATAACAACTGAAGTAAAGGATTGTGTCACTCACCTGTGACGGGCGCACAGTAGCCGACTTCGGGATCCGACTTTGCTTTTGCTGTGGTTTCTGAACTGATTCGCGTTCTTCTAGAAATTGACAAAAGGTAAACACGTTGACGTTTCTTCTGTGGCGAGCGAGTACAACGCAATCCATCGCAAAAAAAAAAAACACGTCGAAATATGAATTCAGCGAAAATGATGACCGTTCATCCGATGGTAAGCTCGAGTCGCTTTCGGAGAACGTGAAGATACACGTCGCAAAAGCGTGACCCGCAGAAAAAGAAAACACCGCGCGGCGCATCAATAAGACGCAATGCACCGCAAATTTCTCACCTTCATCGAAGTCGTCGAATTCCGACATACTCGTAACGATATAGATTCCTCGTTTAAATTGCGCGTTGACAGTTACGATCCGAACGATCGTTCGCTCCGGGAATTTCACGGTACCAGCGGGCAAAACAAGTTGCAACACGAGGTCACCAAGCCGCTAAGGACACTCGCGGACGACGGCGAGGAGCGTTGGTCGTAGTTGCGCGCGCGCACGCGATCTTCATTCCTCCTAACAGCGAAATCGCAACGCACGCAATCACCGAGCATCAACGATCCATATCACGCCCGTTCACTAGGATCGATCGATCGAGAGAAAGAGAGAGAGCGAGATCACCGTTACCCAAGATTCTCGACTGTCGTCGTGCGATTAATATCGTGTATATCTTACATTCTAGATTTCGATCGCCACTTGGATCGGCGCGCACGCGCGCGCGAAACTTTCGATTGCGCTGTAACTTGTCAGTGATTTCTGAACCGTTTGTGTTCCAAGTACTCTCAGAATTGAGAAATATGTGGAAATATTTCTAGTGAACATTTGTTTTGTGCGCAAAGTAGAGACACACGTGCCTCGTCGCGGTGAAAGAATCGACTGCAAAAGAAGCAGGTCGGAGAACTTCTCTCAGATAAACAAGTGAAAGAAAGTGCGAGAAAGAAAGACGTTCCCGAGATCGCCGAAAAGAGAGACAGCGAACGATCTTGTTGCATTGTGTGCAAAAGGAAAAAAACAACAAACAGGAGATTGAAAAGGACGATAGAGAGAAAAGCAACGTTTCATAATTAAACAGGACTTTGGCTTATTTTTTGTTTTGTTTTTTTTAGAGCATCAAAATGTCAATCAGTCCCATTTCCATTCTGTTGATCTTTGTAATGGTCCTCGGCGATCTCGCCAGTATCGGCAGCGCCGAGAGAATGAGCGGCCTGTACGTGGACAACGGTTTTGATCAGACCGTGGTCCACCGTGTGGTCACTCATTATGAGAAACGCGAGGTGGAGCACGAGATTCTGAATCTACTCGGACTTCCGGATCGTCCGCGGAACACCATCGGCAAAACACCTCAGGTCAAGAGATCAGCGCCCAAGTTCTTGCTGGACATTTACAAGAATGCCCTCGGCGAGGACGAAGAGGAGATACCCGTAGTACGTTCGCGCAAGAGCAATCTTTCCGAATTCAATCTCAGCGGGCAGGATCTAAAGGCGATCGATCAGAGCGACGTTATCATGACCTTTGCGGCGCACAGTAAGTACATTTCGAATCAAGTCAATTACACACGGTTAATTAAAACATACTTGATATTTGAAAATTAAGGATCTCCGAAGATCTCTGCAGTGAACTGCGCAACGATATAGACGCGCTTCGAGATGATCATTGCGGTGCACACACGAAAATGCGCAGCGATACGAGAAATCGGCGTGAAACATTGAACGAGATATATTCCGCGCGAGGGTGAGGAGGTAAGACGAGAAGGAGGAGGAAGAGAGACCATCAGATTCCACGGAAACCCGTTACTGTCTCTCCCCCCTCTCTCTCTCCCATCTCTCTCTCTCTGTTCATATGTCCGGTTTTCTATTTCGCTGTCGTTGGTGAGACACGTTCTAGGCTGTTCGACGCGAAATGCGGCATGCATACAAATTGACAAATATAACGACAAGCTACATTCGTTATACGCGCGCGGAAGAATCAGAGCGGCGCGAGATAGAGAGACAGGAGAAGAGAAGAGCACAGGAACGGAAACATATAAGGGAACAGTAGTATAGGGGAAAAAAAAAGGAAAAGAAAAGAAACGGAAAGAATCGATTTGGAACTGAATCACTGCATCAATCGCCAGGTAGCACACACATGTGCATAGACCATATATCTTCTGTACGAAGTCTCTCTTCTCCATTCTCTACCACACGTGTTCCGTGTGGGATACCCCTTGGGAAAGACGAGTCAATAAGTATCTCTTTTCCTCGCGCCACGGGCAGGTTAAAATGTCTCAACTTGGGGGCCCGAACTCGTCTTCTGTCTTTTGCTTCTTTTTTATCTTCTCGTTCTTCTTTCTCCCTGTGATCTTCCTTCTTCACGCGGCCAGGGCACGGCCCATACTGAGAAGCAGGCGCACATAATACGGAATTATATGCCAAGATTAGGATGTCGAATTCTGGAGATAGATGAAAATCCGCGATAAAATCAGATCTGTGCCAGTTCCGATCGCGGACACGTTTAACGACCGATGAGCACACAAATGGCGATATATAGCTTTTATAACATCTTCATGAATAATCTCTTTTACCCCGATAAATGTATATCGATCATATACACATGTACAGGTTCACAGAACCTCTCTTGTGTGGTGTGCAATGATTGATTAATTTTTTATTATTTTATATCGTGTTAGCTTTTTTGTCATTTATCATTCGACATCATCCCTTTCATCATCCCACAGAGGACTTAACCACACGCACATGAGATTTATCTTCTGCTATCTCACGCATACGCGTAGAGAGACATGCACGTTCATACACATAAGAAGATGCGAAGGAGGAGGCGATGGGAAGGCGCATCGCGGCAGCGGCAGCGGAAAAAACAAAAACCACCGCTCGCCACAGAACGCTCCAAGACGGTCCCAAAAGCTATTTGGGACCACCCCGAGAGTCGAGGGGGCCTCGGCAATCTGGTACCGTTGGAATGTGACCGTCGGAACGAAAAACAAAACAAATTTTTATGTCCTCCCCTTCTCCTCCCGCCCTCTCCCGTCCTCCTGCCCGTATCCCGCCGCTCTTCTCTTCGGCAGAAGCATTAGGCATTACTTAGAGTAACCCCACCTCTCAAGTTCTACCGCGAAAGAAGGGTATTTCTTCCTTCCTCCCTTACCCTCACTCTCGCAGGGCGGCAATCGCTTTGGCGGTCGGAGGAAGAGGTCGATTTCACGCTGCGAATTGTCCACGGCTCATTTCCAAGGGCCTCTTCAGAGGAGTTTAAATGGACACACTAAGGGTCTTATTATCGACCGAAGTTTTCTCAAAAGAGAAGGTCCACTTTGCGATAACAGAAAGAATGTGTACATTATCTTGTTCGGCGAGAAGATTAATCGTTTCTTTACGCGGAAACGCACATTTTTTCGTAAAATAGTTTTGACTCGATCTCCATAAAGTTTTGAACTAAGTATATCGATAAGATAAAGCTTCTTTGGCATGTGAGCGACCCGCGTCAAAAAGATAAAACATCTTGATACAAAATATTAAATTTTCAGGCCTTTCGCAACAATCAGTATTAATTAATTAGAGTTTTGTGATCTTCATTTCCAGTCTTTCAAAAACTAAGTAAACACTAGTTGTGCTATGTATATTTGAGCATGCGTGCGCAAAGAAATTTATTGAATATTTTTCAATAAAATTTATTCTTTCTGAAATCAAGTATGTTGGATACCATGTATACTTAAGATACAGTTTTTTTTGTTGCGTAATTATTATCGTTAAGGATCACTCTTTTGAATGCTTCTCGAGCTGATCGCAGACTTGTAATTTAAAATAGATCATCACGTCCCCGGGGTGAGGCATGAACGTGGGAAGAGGCTTTGGTTCGACGTATCTGAAGTACCACCTGAAGAACAGATAATTGGCGCCGAGCTTAGGCTGTACCGCAGCCTAAATGACGTGAGGAACAAGAGAAGTCATGGATCGTGTACGATCACGATATACCAAGTGTTGAAGACCGAGAACGGGTAAGAGATGTTTCTTTTCTTTTTTCCTCTTCTAATAAATAAACGTGATGTACAATATATAAGAGAGAACATAAGAAATAATTTTTATTATATTAAAAATTGAAAAACTTAGAGTTATTTGAGAAATTTGAAGACCGTGTGTGTGTGTCGTGTGAAAAATATCTTCTTCAACATGAGAGCAAGACAAAGAATGGACTTCTTATCCGTTCGGTTTTACATCAAGGACATCTAGGTTAAACCACTTTCATGTTCCTTCGGGCATTTCTCGCAGTTTTTGACATCGTCATCGTACCCCTAATTAGAAGGTTCTTAATCCTTCGTCGAAGAATATCTCAGGTATTTATTCTACCTGTGCGGAAGAATGTTCACTCAAGTACATTCTTTTCATCTCTTAGCCATTCATTTGTTTTCCTCCTAATTTAGAAAAAATAAGGAATCTTTCGATTTTTACCGCACTTCTTATCATTGTATATATGTATATACATATGTATATATCTCTTTTACAAAAATTTATATCTAATTTATTCAAAATTATAACAATTGAGAATTTCGCAAATTAAAAATTGTCTTCTAGAATATTGTGGATAGAAGACAAATAATTGACAAATGAAACCGCAAGTACGTCGCAATTCTAATGTAATTAACTAGATGTTAGTGAATATACATTTGGAGCTTAATCTTAGAATTCAAAAAAATAAACTTGGCGAGTTATAATCCGGGAGGGTAAACCTTCTCTACGCCGGCGGTAAACGGCGACAGCCTGTCTAGAAACGCTCTATCTCTAATGGATGTGGCGCTCCATCGCCAACCATGAGTCACGAGACGCTCCGACGCCGTTAATGCTCGTTGTAACTGTTTTTAGTGCTTTTTTTTAAGTATTCTTTACATCAATTTAAAAACAATTCACATTTTACAGACCGTTAGGTCTTCTTGCATTATGTTTCTCTCACTATTCAAGTTGTACGGAAGTCTGTAATTGCCTTTTAATTTGTTTCATATTATTTGCTTACTAACAAGAATAACAAGAGTAATTAAATAATAAATAATCAGTTTTATCATCAGAAATTTCCTTGACTTTAATTAATAGTTTTTTTATACATTCCAACTTCATTCACTTTTCCTACATTTTCTGTTTCTTTTTTTCTCTAAAGTTTCACGTCAGCAATTTGCCAACAAATATATCCTAGAAAATCATTAAAGATTTAACAAAGGTCATTTCTGCCTTAACATAAGCTTGGTGTAATTATAAATTTGTAACAAACCTGCGCAACATGTTATACATACATATATTTATGAAGACACACTTATATGCTCATTTGTCCATAATGTTCATATATTTGTCTAGTCATATATTATGACATATATAGTTCATATATTTGTCTATTCAAATATTTGTCTAGTTATCTGTTTACGAAGTTCCCTTTTTATCGCGACTCTGACAGCCGGTCTCTTTAGTACTTCAGACATAGAGTTGCTGTAAATCTCAGCGCATTTTTGTCTCAAGACCTTTTCGGCGCTGCGACCTGAGCCTGACCGATATACAGGCTCCGACAGGAAACGTTATTCCGTAAATTGAGGTAAATTAGCTGTAGAGACGGGGCTAACTGGCTCTCTTCGTGTTCTTCGTCTCGTCTGCCTACGCAGTTGAGCTCGATCTGTTTCTCTTCTTCTTATCCGCTCGTCGGCACTTTCGACTCTTTCCGTCAAAGTCAAACTATGCGTGACGCATCTTCCACCTCCTCCTCTTTTCCTCTTCTTCTTCGTTGCGAGACAAGCTGGCGACTCGTTGCTTTCGTAATAGGAGTTGTTCGAGGTACATCATTACGACTATGAATACAGAATCTTAACGATAAACGTTATCAAACGATTAAACGTTACCATATGTTCTCGAATTACAACCCAAGTTATAGAATTAAAATTGCGATAATACGTGGTATCAATCGTTTGCAGAAGCAAATAAATAAAAACTGTAGAAATTTCTTATTGACTTAGAAATAAGATTATTCGGTAATGTAACAGAACATCTTTCAATTTTCCGCGTGTTATCGAGTAGGAAATGATTGAATATTCACCGAAGAACTCACGCTCAGAATCTCACAGCTCATTTGATTATGATAATCGATCCGCGGAAAAACGATAAAAAAACTGGTCGGTTAGATGCTGCGAAGATTATTTGCTTAACGAACAATGATCGGCGTGTTTCCTCGATGAAGTCTCGTCTTATTGACGAGAGACACGCGCGACTTCACGATTAATTAGAAATTACAATCCGAGGAATCACAGCGAGGTTCGCATTGAGACGTGTGCGTGACGGGAGATTAGTGTTGCTGAAGATACAGAATATTTGCTTTCCGTTGCGTGCACGCGCTCGATGAATGAGATTAAACGAGGATCTACTATCTGTCAATGTACTGAAATAAAACATGTGCTATTTCCTCTCGCAACGTAATCCATTAAAATCTAAAAAATATTATAAGTAAATTATATTATTAATTGTTAAATTATATTATTTGAACACTGTTGAAACCTATGTAAAATATTCTCAAATACATAGAAGGGACAGGTTTTGAATTCTTTACACAAAGATAATAAAGATATGTACAGAAAACAAATAAAGATAAGAAAAAGATTAAATAATTAAGAACATAAAGATATATACATAACTTTGTGTCGTATATTTTAACTTTAGAACTCGAGAATTGCAATACATCGATGCCGTGAATACGACCAGCAAGGAGGGTTGGCTAACTTTAAATGTCAGCGAGGCTCTCGATCATTGGATAAAGTTTCCCGATGATAATCGAGGACTATATCTGTCCGTGCATCCCGCCGATCGCTTGGGTAAGTTATTTTTAAGATTAGTTAACTTTCTTATGCGTTTTTTATTATAATACTTATAAAACGATTATTATTATTTTTATTATTATTTTCAATCATATTGGTAGGTGAGTTTAGCCGCGTATTTTCCTACAAAATAAATATCGCAGCTGGTGTGATGCATGTAATTTAAGATCAAGAATGGTATATGTAAATAATAATATTTTTAAAACAATAATTGTTTCTGCAGATTTATAAAAACTTGTGAGAAAAGCATCGTTTTCACAGGTTTACGAATAAAATCGCAAGATTATTTTATCAACCACATTTCCGTTCAAACTTCACAGTTTTGATTTCCTGGAAATAACGTACTAAATATAGAACGGCTTCGAGCTTGATATAAATGCGTACGATGTTTATTGAGATTGGTCGAGAGCGCGAAGCACGAAAAGGGAGAGAAGTTTTGGTTCTCACTTTAGAAACGATAATCGTGCGAGTAATATGTTTTGTCAGCTATTACACGTCATTCATCGCCGACCAGTTTCTCATGGTTAACAATCATTCTATCGGAGCGCGCGATAGTTGAGGTAATAGCGAAGACGACAAAATTACTTGACACAGAACTTGAATTTACTCGACACGCGCGATTATGTCTTTCCGTCGGCTTCGAGAATTCTGCCGTGCGCCTGCCCCGCGCATCGGCGCGCATTCCTTAACAGTGCGCAAAGTGCAACTGCAGCGGCAGGTGTCCACTGCAATCACGGCAAATGCGCATTCCTGCCGGTCAATTTACTAGCTTTCTCGGACTCGCGCTCTCGGAGAGCTCACGCTATACTGGTGAATATCCGCGAATGCTCGATCATATTTGTATGTGAACGCGTGAGAAACATTAGTTCTCTGCATTGATGCACACATACTCTTATTTCGCTACGGTTTTTCAAAACAAATAAATTTTCATCGGAAAATTCAACTTTATTTCTTATCGCTCAACTTTATTTCTTTGTTACTCTAGATTAGTTAGATATATTTTTATCTTACCCATTTTATCTTTATACATGTTATCCTAGCTATATGCGTCTCTCCAACAAACACATATACGATAATGAATAAGGGCTTATTTCGAAAGGTACAGATCATACGATAGTGAAGAAAATTTTTCATGGAAAAAGTATTAATGAGAAAATATTGTCAAAGTGACAAGTTTTGAGATTAATTTATCTTTTTTACATCCTGTGATTACACATTTTGAGAACAAATTTGAAATCAGCGCATCAAAATCCATTAAAATCACCTCTTTTCACTAAAAGGCAAAAATATGTGTTGCACAGTAAAATCAATCCAAATTTGATTGAATACAAAATTGATAAAATTTCCAAAAGTTTACGATTTTCTAGAATTTTTCAAAGTATTATAATTAAAAGCGCGGTTGAAAAGCGCGTTGGAAGTGAATGTTTAAGATAAGCCGGCTGACTTTGCGCCGAGATTCTTGATTCTTTAGCGTTCAATATTCATGAAGGCTGACTATTAATAATCTCGTGAGACGTAGGCCATTCTAATAAACACGCAAATATATCCAACATACAAATACATATTACTTACAAAGAAGATTCGTTATAATTGTGAATAGAAATCTTCTGTGTTTTAACGATATTTTAATAAAACTTGTCAACTATAAAGTTTTTCTCTTTCTGCTTTATTTTAGAATAAGGTTCTTTGTAATATATTATACACATTTATATTTTTTCTTAGATATTATATTCTCTCATATCTTTTTCTTGCATACTTTTGCTCTTGATTACCGGAGCAAATTAAGCTTTCTTACTTTGTTACACCATTTCAAAGAAAATTGCTGATACGCCGTCCACTTACATTCATCTCTTAAATTACTATGCGTAGTGCACGAAATGAGACCAGAAGATATTGGAATTGTAGGATTTCGAGGTGATCCCGATAAGCAACCTTTTATGGTGAGCTATTTCAAGACTTCGGGCGTAAGGGAATCTAAAGTCCGACAAAAACGCGATGCCAGAAGAAAGAAAAAGAGCGAATCCACCGCTAATTGGGATCACAAGAGTAATCCTTATACCTTACTCGGTAAAAAATCACATATAGATTACTTGTTATAATCTTAATGCAATTAAAATTCATATGTCTTATAGCATATCTTACTTAAATATTTTACTACACTATTATTTACCTATTAAGAGTTAATGAAATTTGCAAATAGAATGAATTATTTATATCCAAACAAAAAAAACATAAATAAAGAATAACGAAAGAGTAAAAAAATAACGAAAAAATATATTTTTATAGAAAATAATAGTAACGTGCAATATCACTCACGAACTTGCAAGATTCAAACGTTATATGTCAGCTTTCGCGACTTGCAATGGCAGGTAAGCCAGTTAATTTAATATCACATGTATTATTTTTTTATACTCTGTAGTACAATGTTTTGATTAATATTTATTCCGTAGGATTGGATTATCGCACCGGATGGATACGACGCGTATTACTGCAGCGGAGAGTGTAATTTCCCCCTGAACGCTCACATGAACGCAACCAACCATGCGATAGTCCAAACGCTAGTGCACTTAGTAAGCCCGGGTAAAGTGCCCAAGCCTTGCTGTGCTCCCACCAAACTTTCTGCCATTTCCGTGCTGTACTTCCTGGATGAGAGCAACGTTATCCTTAAAAAATACAAAAACATGGTTGTTAAGAGCTGCGGTTGTCATTAAAGTGACTCCGTCAAATAATTCATTAATCCTTTTTTAGAATAAAAATCTTCTTGAATTTAAATTTGAGAAGAAACCAATAGAAACATATCTCACATATGTGACTGTCAAAAAACTGATCAATGTTACTGAATATTATACATTGTTTTTTATGACAAAACAAAAGTTCTAAAAAAATTTTATTTTCCTACAAATAGTCTAGCTTATTATTATTGTTTAACCCTCAACTACTATTAGATACATATGTTAGCATGTCAGTAAAAGCATGAAATCAATAATTTTACAGAATAACTAGAATAAAATGTGTATGCATTTACTAATTGATCGTGTTCAGCGGAATTCAGCGTTTTGTGTTTATTGTCTGTGATTGGTCTATTGCTTTAGATGTATTGTAAATGTGAAAGTATATGCCAATAACAAGCAATAATCAAATAGCAGTTGTTAAGAGCGTTAGATTTCTACGGCCATTATATCAATGTGTTATTAAAAGACAAGCACTCGACAGTAGCACTTACTTCAATGTATGCACTATTTTAGTAAAAGTGTACAAAATATTATATTATGTATTACTAACGTATAAAAGATGTCTTTGTATAGAAAGTTGCGAATGCGTATACATTATAGGCGGGTACATCTCCGCTTTATAAAAATTTGAATTTAATCTAAATAAGTCTAAAAGTGATTATAAGATACTATATGTATATTAAATACGAACAAAAATTCCGTATTCTAATTAAATGTTAAAATTTGCATGCAGTTTAATTATAAAACATTTGTTATGCGATCGTATAAAAAATATTAACAATTGCGTGCTTTTACTGAGAAAGATTTTAGGATTAAGTCATTCATCTCCGTAATTGATCGATTGATATTCCGTTGAATTTGACTGGCAAAATCGACTTAATTAAGTTGATTGGCAAACTCAACTTAATTCAAAATCAATACTTTCTCAGTCATATCTATGATTACCAAATAGATTTTTTTTTTATTTATGACAACTATGAGCGAATAACTGTAATATGGCGTAAATTATTAATAATTAAATTTGTATTATTGCGTATTAGTTACGTAAGAATGTATAAAAGAGAACAGTTATCATATAATTTATGATGATTCGCGTACATCAGTTTTGTACTATCATTGTAAATATACTTTTGTATATATTTTTTTCTACTACATATACATCTTATGTGCAAATACAAAAAAATAAACTAAAAATACTTATTCTCTATCTATCCAAGAATTAGACCGGGGACACATGAAAAAACTTAAGCAGAAAAATTTAAGCAGTAAGCAAATAAAATAAATAGCAAGTTTTTGGATAAAATTTGTATAAAACAGTAAAACTTGGAGCGTAATCACATACAAACAGAAAAATAGGAAAAGAATTATGATGAGCACTTTTAAGCAAACAAGTAAACAAAATGACCAATCGTAGTTACTATCTTTATTTCAAGATAACTATTAGATGTTTTTCAGAATATTTGTCTGTGAATGATCAATTCTATTCACTTGTTGCTTAAGTTTTTTTGGATGTATGGCCTTATTTCATTGTTTTTTTTCTTATATTTTATTAGTTTTTTTAAAATGAAACTTTGTGAATGTTTGAAAAATTACATTTCAAAATAAAAGTAATACAATTTATAATATATTTCTTGATTTATTATATATTTCTAGAAAATATGTATAAAAATACTTGAGTACACTACAGATATATAACTATAAGTATATAACTATATACACACATGTGGAGCTTATCAATAAATTTCTTAAAAATAAAGGTTTGCTTTTATATATATATATGTTTTTTAATATATTGATATAAAATCAAAATTTATATCACTATATAAAAGTAAAAAAATAAAATGTTATTGAGCAGTTTTGTAAAATTTTTACTAACAAATGTTTATAAAATCAACAACACATATATATATATAAATATATAAAAATACAATTTCACTGTAGTAAAACGAGATCTCCATTTTATGTATATAAAATATAAAATACGCATAATAGATATTTTATCGTATAAAAAATAGAAATTTACTTTATATATGAGTAATCAGAAACAATCATGAAAAGCAAATAAATTGTGACTGTACGTTGTATTCTCATTAGACTTGTTACGCATCTGTATTAGTATCATTTTGGAGATAACACTCATTTAAAACACTTGACATCTTATTTTTATAGAAGTCGGTACATAGCTATTTTACTTTTTTCTATTATATAAAAAGCTTTTTATATTAGAAAAAGCTACAGTACTTGCACGGAAAGGCAATCACTTCTATGCAAAATTACTAATCTTATTGTAAACTTATACAAGACTGTGGAATATTTTTCGTGTTAGATTGTACGTAAACATCAAGACGATTTGGTAATCATTTGATATATATTGCGACTAATCGATTCTTGTGCAAACTAACATAAAAAGCTAAGAAAAAAAAATAAAAAAATATTGATCGTTTGCGTTACAATTTTTTTTTTGTTCTTTATATATTTGAAAACAACTCACGATAAAATTGTGATACAATCTGATTTAGTTTTAAATAGATCATTTACACGTCATCACATATGTTTACTTAATTTTCTTCTCTTATAGCTTTTAAATATGACCGCTAATAATTTGTTCTAATTATAAAATTTTGTTATAAGAACAATATCTAGATTTTAAAATTTGTAATATCTGAACTCTTATTGTGTAAATTTGAGATTTTCTTATCAATCATATTAATCACAACCACTGATTTATCTGATCTTTTTTATATATGTATATTATATAAACCTTACTATTATTATTACATACTGTATTTTTTTTGTCTCGGTTATTTGCAGATTGTATGACATCAGAAACGAAAAATGGCTTAGTGTATAATTCTCATAGTGTGTGTGTGTATATTTTTTGTTGTTATGTTCGAGCATTTTTATAATTGTTACCTCGACTTCAAAAAAATAACGGCTCCAGAAATCCTTGAAATCCTCCAAACTCGTATTTTATTCACAAATTTACAAAATCCGTAAAAACATTCAAAGAGATCAGCTTTTTCTCGAACGGTCGAACATCTCCGATTCTTATTTAAATCTGCCATTCTTATTTGAACTCTGTAATAAACAACGTGTTGCGCCATCCATTTTTCTGTGACAAAGTTTCATACAGAACTTGATGTAGCACTTTACAATTACTTTCAGTTATCGTTCAAAAGCTTTCTTGGATATTTTATTTTAGCGTAACGTATTACCGAAGCTGTAGGTCGCAAGAATAAATATGCCTCAATATACAGTTAAAGTTAAATGAAACAAAAAATCGCTTTTCAAATTTTGAAGTCAATCAGAGAAGAAACTGTTACTGTTTAAAGCACAGCCGTTTGGCCTCACTGAGATTCAACTAGAAAGACAAAAAGTTGTTGCTCAAGGGAATGACGCTCAAAGATGATGAGTGCAATGTAAAACTTTAAAATGGTGTTATAGTACGTATGATGGGTTCTAAAGAGGATGTGCCTATAGAACCGATAGGAAAGCCATTATTTATAAAAGACATGGACAAGGCGGAATTAACGACACACTTTGATCTTTCAGCTGGATTACATAATCTTGGCAATACATGCTATTTAAATGCAACAGAACAGTGTCTAAAAACTGTACTAGAATTACGAGAAACTTAAAAACTTTTTCAAGGTAATTGGTTGGAATCTACATCTATTGATCGTTTCATTTATACCTGCGTAAATTATAACAGCGGTATTAAGGAACTTATATGACAATATAAGCACAAGAACAATCAAAGGCGCCACTTGTTTTAGTACAAATGCTACATCTTGCATTCCCTAGATTTGCTGAAAAGACTGAACAGTGTTTTTCAACAACAAGATGTAAATGAATGTTTGACGGAGTTGATCAGAATGCTGCAACAAAAATTCTCCGCGGAATAACTTCTACGTATTAGAAGATGACAGCTTTAAACCACGATCATTTATCGAACAAAGGTATGAAGTTCAGTTAAAATATGACGATACTGATAGATCAGCTATTTTTGCGAAAGAATTTTTACAACTCAGCAAAAATCTTGAAAGATGTGAAGTTTAGATTCTGATGCTTACGAGATATCAAACAATTACTCTTTTTGTCGATCAATCAAACTGTCATTTCTTGCTACTGGATATCACACACAAAATGCATTTAGCAACAATATTTGTACACACATATTTACACACACACACACACAAGAATCGTACACGATGTAATAATAATAGTAACATTATGTCATTTCACATTAAATACGGCTGCAACAAAGTAGTCGAGTCCATCTTTTAAACTTTTAAAGTTTAACTTCCCGTTTCCATCACACCGTTATACTTCAGAAAAAATTCTTTTTCTGACTATCCATAAAATATTAGATCTATAAAGCTGAATCCAGGTCGCAAATTAATGGCTCTAAAAGTAGAAAATCTTATTTAAACTTTTTTTTATCGAAGAATTCAATTCAAATTACAATGTATATTAATTTATATACGTCTTATATAATCTCTAATTTATATATTTGTATAAAAAAAAGTTTATATTTACCTATTCTTTTCTCGTTGCTGTATGCGTATTCTATCTTTTTCTTTCATATACTTAGTTGTACTAGTAGGACATGTACTGTCCGTACTATTGGTACTGCACATAGCAAGTTTTTTTACGGCAAAATCACCCTCGGAACTTAATATTATCTTATAAGAATTAGGGGCCAAATTACCTGTGTAAGCAATCTGTAATAGACACCTCTGATTTTATTAATATTGAAGTATGTAATGGTGTGTATAGAGATTGAATAGTTTTACTTGTACTGAAATTGTATATAATCCGCTCTTGTTTATTTCAATTGCCTTTCGTTCCTCAACTAAATGAAAGTTCGTAAACTCAAATGGATTGTTCACTTCGCCGATGCTCTTCATCCATGGCCCGATTAAACCTAAAATACATAAAAGAAAGAAAGATATTGCATTTACTAAGTAGTTTAGCTTATTAAATTTGGAATGTGTTAATATAATTTTGATTTATATTATTCTTACCGTCATTTTCGACATACATTTCTGGTATTGCACCATTAAATTTAGCTACCAGTATATCTATAACACAGAAACTAAACTTAGTTCCTGATTTTTTTATTTTTTTTATTTTTTTTACGTAAAATACATTGAATTGAACTTTAATTGACTAACGCGTATAGTCTAATTTACTTCTAAAACATAAACAAGTAATTCAAAAAACATCAAAATTTATAAATGACAAAAAGACGACCATTGGTTTTCCGTCGCTGGTTTCTTCTGTGTTTTTTCTGCTTCTTGGTGCCTTTTTGCGATCTTTCATTTTTATTCTCTTCTCTTCGTATTCTTAGTTGCTCTTTTTCTAAATAAACTGTTTCATCATTCCTTTGTTCATGTTCTAAATACAATGATAATATATGTAATATTATTGAAATTGCAACTAAGAAATTGAAGAGCTTTACATAGAATAAATAATGTAGAAATAAGATGTTGAATTTGAAATTAAAAATAGAAACTCACCAGAAGCTTTAGTGTTTTTCTCTTGGTAAATTTGGACGGTTTTATTATCATTCTTAGACTCCACTAATTTGGCGTTTATCTAAAAATATAAAAAAAATCTATAAATATTACATTCAACATCGCATTTGCGCGCTTTTCGAAAGATACATACATATATATGTATATAATTATGATTATATGAATAATTATATGATTTTTTTAACACAATAATATTACATATAGAATGTTTCTCTCATGTGCTAGATCGCATGTGCAAACAACAGCGCGATTTAGTTTTTTATTTTCAAATTGCAATTAGCCAAGACTGGTGTTCACATGCAATCCAACACGAAACAAGCATCATAAGCAACAAATTATCCGCAAAGTTATTTCATTAATTTTTTTACCTGAACATCCACGACTTCTCTTTTCTCTCTTTCCACTTGCAAGTTTATTTCTTTCTCAACTGCTTTTGAAGCTACTATTTGGAATAGTACGCAACTTATACAAATTGTAACAAAAAACTTAACTGTCGAATCTCTCAGTAATAGAGAACTATTCATTCGTACATAATTGATTCTTTGAACAGTAAGGTCAGCGTTCGATTTGTATAATTTGATGCGCATATAGTATGAACGCATCTTACAATTCGTTTTTTCTTTGTAAATATTTATTATTATTTCTTTCAATGTATTAAAATAAATTTCAATTATTCATTAGTCTTAGATAGAGAAATCTTCTTGATTCAGAATGTTGACGTCAAAGCTTATCTGAAATATATTTGCAGTATATAATAATGCGCAAGTTTTGTGCGTGCGTGCGTACGTGCGTGTATATTACCAACGTGCGTACGTGTGTACATGGATAACATATTTTAAGTAAATGATCTGAAACGGTTTTATTAAAAAAGCTTTTTTACTTTTAAGATGAGATTACACACACACGTTTTTTTAATAGAAAACACACAAGTTTCATAAAAGAAACTTTATTTATTTAAAACAAAAACTATAAAGTGATTAAACGTTATCTCACGGCTAACAATAACCGACGATTAACGATGTAATATTGAGAGGAATCAGAAAATTCGCATCCATCGTTGAGACAAGACGCCCGAAAAGATTGCGCACTTCGAAACAGACTGAATATTGCTGATAATTGTTAAATGTATAAGTTTTCACATCTAATTAAACTGATAAACTTTTAACTAATAATTCGATTTATTTAAGTAAATAATTCCGAGAAGATCCCACGAGATCCTACCTATGTTTATTTCATAAGCGTTTGTATGTATTATTGGTGTATTTCAGAGTATTTCAGAGAAAACTCTCAGATATTTGTATACACTAAGGACCTTCAAAAGTAAAACTCTCGAATGTATTTGTATACCCTAAGGACCTTCAAAAAGTTTTCAAAGAAAATATAAAATAGCACAGGTGCAAGAAAACCAGTTTCTTTGAAAGAAACTGTTTTAATATTCAGATTTTTTGACCTGAACGGTATCTTACGTATGTTTTAGTCGTCATTTTTTTGTAGAAAGAAATGGATATGGCAGATAATATTGTAATGCACTGTACAGAACTGTTAAAATGTTTTTAGAAAATTATCTTAGTTCTCTGTACGTGTGTATGTATTGTGTGTTATGTTATTACATCAGTCTTTCACTCAACAAAATAATCAAATGAATAAAATTATATAGATATACGGTTGTTATGTTTTTATGTTTACTCAAAATTTGTAGTTGAAACACACGAACAGATAAGGAGAGAAATAAAAATATGAAAGAATTTTATTTAAAAAATTTTCCATTATAGTGTTACTCGCTTTCGAACAAATTATAACACACACATCCCTCGTCTTCATATATTTTCTCTATTGTACAAATATATGCTTCTTTTTACTAATTGAGATAAAAAAATATATAATAACAAACTGTTTTCAACTAAATAACTTATCACTCATTATGTTATACAAGTTATAAATTTTTCTTATAAAAGCGAGTTTCAAATTTTGTTGAATCCGTTACTTTGAATAGAAACATCGTCCATTTCGATAGAGTGAAAATGTGTGTGATGATTTTGCAAGTGTATATTTTAGCATTCGACAGAGACTTCATAATTAAAACAAATGAAAAAGTGCGCTTACCCAAATGATCTTCCCGCCAATTTGGTTTATAGATATAAAGCCAGTCGACACATAGATCATCGACCGCAATTATTCACTTGACTCTCGTTTACTTCATTTTCTTCCACGCACCACTTGCTCCGAGAGACCCGCCCGAACAGAATGCGCGGCAGAAATCTTTTGTTTACTTACAAGTCCCACCGACGCAGAGTAGCCTTGCGATTGCAACGCCACGTTGTGGTCAGCGCAAATGCCGCATTAAATTATTAGATTCATTAGCGAGATATTTGCAATGTGATGTATATATGCAGCTGAATGTCACCACTGTGACGTCAACAAACGGAAACGAGAGTAAAACTATTGTTGCAGTTGTTGTATGAATAAGATCGCGACTACTTTTTTCACTGAAGCGTGTTTTGCAAAGCACAAACCACGTGTGCGCGCGCAGATTGACACGCAGATACTCATCTAGACACAAGAATCTATTGTGTTATCTTTTCTTGTTTCCGTTCTTCTTTTCTTTATACATACATCTGTTTATTATCTTTTCAACAATTGCACAAAACTCATTCTCTTTAAAATTGATAAAATACTGAAAGTATTTTTCGGTATCTAAATAAGTAAAAACAAAAATTGTGTGACCGTATATCTAGACTTCTAGACTATCTGAGATAATTGAAGAATGTTGACATTATCGACTGTTTCCGTTCTATGTATCTCAGATTAAATTTGTATCATAGCTGAAGTCGACTTGTAGTCGAACCTTATATTTAAAATCGTTTTAAGTTTATCTTCATATGCTCTGCAGCCAATGAGACAGCTAATACAACATCTTGAGATAAACTTTAGACGATTTTAAATATAAAAACGGAATATATATGAATACTAGTATAAATTTGCAGAGATAAATTACAATAATTAAGTATTCCCACTACACTTCTGTAGTGGGAATACTTAACACACGTTTGCGCGCGTAATATTATTATATATTTATATAATATATAATAATATTAAATAATAGAAAACGTAAATGTGAATGTACGAATAAATATAGATATATATATAGATGAATAAATATATAAAATACATATTTAACAATAATTGCTATAGACGCAACGTCAATACTTACACGTAAAAATTTCATTCAGCAAAGTGACATTTTATCCGGTTTTTACGTAAGTCCTGTATTAACATCGTGTCAAGAAAGTTCTGCAGTCGTGATACTAATTAGTCATCATACTCTCACGTTTGCTCTCATATTAAACTGCTGAAATTAAATATGTCACGCATCAGTCATCGAGTTCGTAAATTAAAGAACAAAGAGATAGAAATATGAAGAAAGTTATTTTATTAATTTATGGTTATTGTCAGTTTATATCTATATCTATTTGTTAATCAAAATCTGTATCAATTGTCCGTCAAAAATAGCACGAATGTGATTAAGTGTAATTTCCTTCTTTACAATTACAGCACGTTTATTAGATGACTACCTGAGGTAGTCATGGGATTTCCAAATCATTGTTTTGAACATGTCATGATATCACGATAGATTTACTAGTTTAATTTATTTAAAAAAACATTGTTTACCAAAATAATCATTCAAATATTATTTTTATTCTACTGATTGTTCATAAATATATGTCATTATTGTTATTCGCTAAATATATTCTGGTAAACAGCATAGAAGTCAACAAATATATAGCAATATTATCAACACCGCAGTTGCAACTTTGAAAATTAGCATTAAAATTCTAAGAAGCTTTTATATAATCGTCTCAATTTATCTCGATCTAAAAAAACTAAGTTTGTAAGCACGAACATGTGTGATATCATGTTAGAATTATTTAATTTCTCAGCAGTAGTGTATGTATGCCACAATTTGCGAGACAATAGAACTCATGTTCCAAGAAAGGATCCTTCATCGTGGAATTTTATCACCATTACCGTAATGACATCATACACCGAGAGAGATAGAAATAGAGAAAACAACAAAGAATTACTGTAACACGTTTGAATGAATGAACAAGTATAATCACGTGTGAAAACAAGATAATTGTTAAGAGACAAAAAATCGAGAAGCAGAGTAAACGAAATTAGATATTTGCAGAATCATCGATTCATTATCAAGTTCTGAGTCGTAGCTGTTAATCCAGGCCACTATTTCGTCAGAGCTGGATCATCTTACATTTATTTGTGTTATCATATCAGACATTATCTTTATTTTTTTTTAATCTTTGAATTCCACTTTCTATTAATATATTTGTAACGCATTCGAAGTTATTCATCGATACATCAGCTGAGTAATATATTTTAGTCAGTATTTTTAGACTTAATAAAAATGTATAACAAACGTTCTTCACTGATTATAATTAATACTATCACAAATGTTAGTTCGTGTGTAGTTAAAGTACACGAAATTTATTCACAATTTAACACATGCGTGCACATACTGTAATAAAAGTAAAACATAATAGTGTGTATACCATCTGTCAAAAGGTGAAGGCGCTGCGATGATAAACGCAGACGTGGTTCATCCTGTTCTTCAGTACGCTTGTGTCGATCGTAGGCGACGGATGTGTGTAGTTAGTCGTATGCATTTTTGAGCTCTGTGAGTGCTCTGGAAATATTAATAACAAGTGAGGCAAAGATCGAAATGCTGTCAGATGCATGTTAACAAGAGATAAAATTGTCTCTAGTGTGATATTAATAATGAATATAATAACGCAATGTCGTAACAGATAGATGTATATATTTCACAATTGAAATTTACTTGTAAACAGTGAAGTTCACAGAATTGTGTATATTTGTGAGATGAAAAGTGTGTTGAATCGTTAATAGCAAATGTATGAATCAAAGTATACCTTAAGTTGATTAATTAGAACGTATATATAAAGTACATCACATATATATATAACAATATAAATTATAAAACTATGTAAATTCCAAGAGTTACATTTAACATTTTACGAAAGCAAAACTCAAAGAACCGAAACAGGGTTTGTTTAAGATGTTATTAATTAAAAGTTTTTTTTCATTAAATAATCCAAATTTTAAAACAGAAAATCAGCTTAAATTTAATTCAAATTTTGTGTTAAAACCTATATATCTTAATTTTGTTTTTCAGCAAATATATGATCGATTTTTCACGGCGTCTATAATATTAATAGGATGTTAATTTAGTAATATTATTTTATTCTATACATTTATGATATTAAAGTAAAATTTATTGTAATCTACTTATAGAGCAGATTAATCAATTGCGGAACGTTTCGATTATTACTCGTGATCATCTTCAGCAAAGATTTAAAATTAAAATGGAATTGATAGAAAAAAAAGATCACAAGAGAAATTTATACATTAATTATTACGTAAACTATTTCAAATATCGTACGTTACATAACAGAGACATAACTTAAGGAATCAAAACAATTCGGTGCGGTAACTAAGTACAAAAACATTCTGTTTATATACGATCCGCTTACTTGTATATCTTTGATCGTAAAGGTTCATATTTCTTCCTGTTCTTCAATTACAATTGTTTTTCTAAATGTATATGTAGAATAAAATATTTAATTCAACATCTTATATTAATATTGCTTTTGTCAACATTGAAAAACTGATTATATATATATATATATTATAAACTAATTATATATATTAATTATATATATAATTATATATACATATATATTTGCTGTGCTAGAATTTGTGTTTAGATTTCAATCTTTAGCGTTCGTTGACCGATACTATCTCTTGTATTTTTATTTGAAGATAAACCTATAGTTCTCTGAATCAACTCTTCTCGCAGAATAAGAGTGCGGAAAAATGACGGAACAAGAGACAAAAGAGAGGGAGGATAGAAGAGTAGTTCTCTACCTTTAGGGGGGAAAAAACTTACCGGACAGGTTTTAAAGCGGGACAGGACCGGTGTAGGATATTTTACGTTTCCATACATGCACACACATACATACACACATACACACACACTATAAATCTTCGAAAATGTAGAATTAATTAGGTCGCATCTGTTATGCCAATGCAAAAAATTTTGCATTCACATTTCTTTCAATACCTTGTCACTGTCAGTGTGTATTTTTCATGAATGTTCCAGTTATTTCAACAGAACATATCCGGCAGATTTGACCGTTTCGACAAGATTATCAACGTCGCAGCAACACGTAATTTTTACATGAAAATGATTTGATGTGAAAAAGTGTTTCTGACATATCGTAAAATCAATGCAGGATAATAACTCTCTCTAGACGTCATTCGAACGGAACCACGAAAATGCATACAAATATTATATAAATCCTCGCGTCAGATCTGTGAAAATTAAACAATAATACATCGAGAATCATTCTGTTTTTGCGATGACATCATCAGAGGAAAAGAGCAACGTGGCAAGCATGAAACAGAAATTGATAAACCACATGTCACCTGTGAAAGAAGAGACAAGGTCCTTCTTGAATTTCTCGCGAGAGAATCTGAGCATCTCGCATTCTGATCTAGAAGAAGGATTTAACAAATCGCGACTAAAACCAAGCAAAAATACGATTTTGAGCATAGCCGCACTTATCATCGCTATTTTTTGTCTTGGTCTTGAAAGCTGGGAGTTGCATTGTTCATTGTCGAAATTGCATGACATCGAGCAGCTGAAGAGAGACGTTGAGAGCTTAAAACATCGGCTTTTAAAGCAAGATCTTTTGGATGAATTAAAAACCTTTGAACAGGTAAGCAACGTGTCAGGTGTTGTTTTTTTATTCACCTGGAAAAAGAGACTGCATATTCTATGCTTTTATATATTTCATCCATTCGAATTTTGTTAATACAACTAATATCACTTCATTAATAATTAACACACACATCATACGCATACACTCGGTCACGTTCTACGACAAGGAAATTCAAGTTACAAGCAGGTCATTGAACTCTCCGTGTAGATTCTCATACATATGCGGTAATATAACGCACACAAGACTTATCTCCGACCTTTAGTGCGATTCGTATCTCTGCCATGGTAACCTTGGTTTTTCCAAAGCAATTAGATAAAATTAAACAAACTGTGTTAAATTTGCAACTCTCCCGTGTGAATTCTCTGTTCCAAAAATATACTTTATACTCGTAAGAAGAAAAAAAATTATATCTATCTTGATCTTTCGCAACTGACATTTTTTGATGACAGAATTTCTCATCTAACGGACTTCCCCATTACGCAGCTAATAATCTAATTGCTTGTGCTGCTTTTCGACGTAACGATTATAAATAACGAATCGTCGCTCGCGAAAGGAAACCGCAATACATACATGCTTATTACACCCACACAGAACAAAAAACCTTCATTAAACATTTATTAGGTACATGGAACTGTTGTCTAATGGAGTTTTTGTTTTGTGTGGGTAAATGCATCATTTTTCTCATATCGAGCATTTGTTATACTAATGAATAATTTAGACTTCGCGATATTATTACATATAATTACGTAGCTTAATGAAAAATTTTGTTACTTCATACAGATATAAATCCGCGTAATTTCACGTACGAGAAGCGTCTTATGTATATTTTATTCGCAAACACGCATATATTGCAGTTGTACAACGAGTCTACAGAGGATAATGATCCTGGCGAGGCAGACATTGATAACGCCGATTACGATTCTAATTACGATGACAACGATTCTACGTTGCGCGATTATTCCGACGACCGCACGTCTTTGTCGTACGATTCTAAATTGGATTTATCCGAAATTACGTCCACGTCGGTACCTGCGTCGTATCCGGAATCCGAGTCTAACAGGGCTATGGAAATACTGACTGCCTTCCGCAAAGCTGAGGCGAAACGCGGAGAGAAGTTCGCGAAGAACGTGCGAGAAAGTCACAAGTGAGGCGTTAACGATGTCTTCTACAATATAAACGAAACACGTTAGACAGTAAAGAGAAAAAATCGCAAACAGATTTGTATAGTTTCTAAATTTTTACACACATTTTCACATTTTTGGTAGGACAATATATCGGGAAAAATAAATCTCTATATTAAATTTATATTAAATTTATCTCTATATTTATTATTATTTTTTAATCTCTATATTTTATTTATTACATATATAGAAATATTGATCGGCGAGAACGTCTCAAAGAGGAACACAATGCGCGATTAAGTCACGAGAAGAACGTCAGTGCAAACGTCACCGAGCACAAACGTGATAACGACGCAAGAGATATTGCAAATACAGCGGATGTCAAAGGTGTCAGATCGAAGCGATCTGTAAGTGATTACACGACAGCTGACGATTCTTCGGCAGATAAATCGAACTATGAGCATTACATTAGGAATGTTCGTCGTGGATCCAAACCACGTCTTTACGCGAACGACTATACAAACACGAATAACAGTTCCGAAAAAAATTCAACATCGTAAGCATATTCGCATTTCCACTTCTTAGAAATCCTTTAATAAATTGTTTCTATGCTTTTTGTATAGATATGTTGATTTTCTAAAATAAGCGCTAAATTTATATTTAAAAAGTCAGTTTTATTCAGTGTATAAAAAATTTATATTGCTCACATGATTAAAATAAACCTATTTTTTCTGTTCCAAACAAAGAAAAAAAACTTCGAAGAAGCATCATTCTCGTGCGCGTCAAAAAGCATTTTCTTCAGTGCACAACGACCAATTAAGCCAAGAAATTATTCAGCACGCGAACTTAAGCACGGAGGCCGCGGTCGGCGAAAGAGTTAATTGGCGAAATACGCTTCACGATGACACGGCAAACAGAACCGAATTTAGATCTGAATTTCCTCAGGTGAGTCATATCGCGCAGTCAAAAAAATCAGATCTTGAGAATTTAGTAGAATTCAAATAACGCAAAGCGTTGCGTGATCGAATTAGAATCCCGAAATATCGACGAGGAATATTCGACGAAGACTGACTCGGAGACACTTGCATGCGCCACGGCAGATTAACGCAATTCACTTCGGGGCGGACACCACGCTCTTCTCGTCGGAAGACGAGCACGTTGGCAATGGGAAAGCGCGACATAACAACGGCATTTTTAAGGCATGGCGCCCGAGCGACTGGGTTGCCGATCTCGGTATGAACAGACATTTTGCACTAGCCACCGACGGCAAACTTACTGTGCACGAGCCGGGATTGTATCTGGTGTACGCACAGATTCACTACCTGGACGATCACGATGAAAACGGTTTTCGCCTCTTGGTGAACGGCAGATCAATTATGCAATGCATGGCAAGTATATGTGTGAAAATATATGTAAAAAAGAATGCATTAATGTGTATGTGCGGTAAATACATATAATTAAATCTATTTTTAGGTGTATAGTCCAGGTAAAGGACACAAGAGCCGCTCATGTTTTTCAGCTCAAGTGATTGTCCTTCAGGCAGGTGATCATCTAATCCTAAGAGATATCGGAACAGCGAAATACACTCTGTTTCAACATGATAAAAGTTTCTTTGGCTTGACGAAGCTCGGTGAACCGAGACAGCAGAGACAACAACCGACACCATCAACACCGAGACATCAACCGCAGGAAACACATTAACATATACTTTTTTTAATTGCTCTGTAATTAGTAGTAGCGCTAAAATTAGATGATAAATGATCTATTGTAGTCATCGATTATTAATAGCAAAATTAACAGATACTTGTTGTCAAATAGGCATGAACTTGCTGCCTATTTGCTACAATCTGACATAATGTATTCGGTTCTTAGAAATATAACAATGTATACATAATATATTTTTACCTTGTGTGTTGTTATTATTTCTTACATTGCTTTTGTTCTCTTTGTCTCATCCGAGTGTTATTCCATGTTCTGTTTATAAGATTCTTTTCCTTTTTACATCTTTGTAATATAGTATCTTGCTACATGTATCACAGTAACACTGTGCATGTTAAAAAACAAATTGAGATTTCTATACAACGCGATGAGTTCATCAATCAAATAAGAGACATGAAAATTTGAAAAGATTGTTAGCGCGCTCAATCACAAATCAGCCGCACAATAGAGAGTCGACTCAGTAGAAAATGTCGCGCTCTTTTTTTCACTCCATTTGCCGTACATCTAATATCCAATAGAAAACCTCGTTTCCTCGAAATCCAAGTGTTGCTGCCGAAATCTCCAGAAAGCACACGTCATTATTGGATATTGCAATAATCCTCTATAAAATCAAAATGTTTGTAGAGCCAATCGCAGCCCGATTAATGTAACCAGACGTATGGGTGTACAGCGAATTGACTTTTGTAAAGTTGGCATCAGGCGTACAGTCTGACGTGAAGTTACTACAGTCACAATGACGCCTCCTTCCGCCGGCGACACGAGGCGTCGGCAGTGACCGGCTGGTGTCCGTAACCGGGCCGAAGCAGGCCGAAGCAGAGTCGGGAACGCGACAGGTATACGGGAAACAAGGGCTTTGGAAGCAAGAGGTGTAGTGTGTTGCCCTACGTGTTGATGGTCGCGCCGCATCGCGTCACACCAAGATCCCCTTCCAATCCTTTTAATCTCTTCGCCATTGCTCGCTGTGTTTCTCTCTCATTTCGTCTGTCTTTTTCTTTTTGTCTCTTTCTCTTTCTTTCTCTCTCCCATTCCCCTCTCCCTTTCGCCGCGATTGACAGCGGTTCAACCGATTGACCGATCACGTTTTCACACGTTACCGGAAGAAGGAAGTTCACCTTGCTTGCGCTCTTTTATTTCTCAAGGCCCACTCTCTTTCCATGTCAACGACACGCACGCTCCTGCCAAGGCCAGCAGCGAGCTACGCCCCCCACGTTGTTGCCGTCGTTGCTGTCAGAAGATTATTGTTGTGCACGTCGCATCCACGCCACTGGGAAGTACCGACGAGATACGCCGACGGCATCGAACGTCAGGAATCAAGAAGGAGGAGGAGGAGGAGGAGGAGGACGTGGACGTGCGGTCGCATTGGCGTCGCTCCTGCCAGCCTGAGATGAGCGACCATGGCTGCATACATTTGAATAATTTCAAAGTAGCTAAGGGTATCCAGCCGTACAAAGTGATACATTCGTATTTCGTGACCAGTACATCGACTGAGGCACGCGTCAGGAAGGTACATCTTTTGCCTTTTTCTCATGTATGGTTTGTGATCAAGATTCTTTGTCATACAATTTTTTCAAACCTTTCGTCTTGCTCCACCTCGCCTGACTTCCGTCAAATCTCCTGTTTCGTCTCTTAAATTTTTCTGGTCTCTTTCTATTGGTCTATTTAATTCACCCCCTTGTTCATTCTCCTTCCATTTAAACATGTGAGATCTTAAGTGTCCATGATAGTGTGAGTGTTTTTCATTGGATCTCTGCTGGCGGGATATTTAAAAATATCTATTGTGTTATGCAGTGTAGTTATCTACCATATTTGCTGTGTTGATTGTTATAACTTGACTTGTCTTATTTTTCAGACTTTTTATACATATATATTTTGCATATTTATTGTACAATTAAGTAGAAAAGAAAATTTATTAAAAATGATCTATGATCTTAAATGACTTATTAAAATGATGTAACTTTATTAATAAAATAATCAGATAAGTGTGTGTATGTTAATATAAAAATATACAATATACCATATAAAATAATAGGTTTGTATTCTTTCTCTGCACTGAGGCTGCACTGAGCTGCACCAGAACTGTGATTGGACGAATGAGGGTAAGAGCCTTGCTTTAAAGAGCCAATCATAGTTTTAGTGGAGTTTAGTGTAACTTCAATAGAGAAAAAATAAATGTGTTGAAATTAGCTTATTAATTTTTTAAAATATGTATTTATTTTTCAGCTTACATTTATGACTTAGTATCTTGTGTAATAAGTAAGACAGAAAAAAATTAACACTGAGTTTGATTTACAGGCTGTGAGCTGTTTATGTCATACATGTAAAACTTACAAGGATCGTCTACATTCTTGTCTTCATTGTATATTTTTTGGCTGCTATGTAAGGGGTCATATACAAGAACATGCGAGAACAAAGAAACATTTTCTAGGTAATAAAACTTTGTTTCGAAATATTCTAACTTTAAAATATTATAATTTTAAAAATAAAGATCATAAATGAAAAGGTTTTTGATCAAATGTAAAATTGTATGTATCAACTGTACTATATCAATATAAATTTTAATATTATAACTCCACACTCTTAACACATTTGATTGTGTGTTTGTATACTAATTTAGTTTTGTGCTATTTTAGCCGTTGATCTGTGTTATGGAAATATTTTGTGCTTCCAATGCGGCGATTACGTATACGATAGAGAATTATTAGCGGTGGCTAAGGCGCAATGGAGCGAGTCGGCAAAATCCCTGAGTTTTGGAGAATTTTACCGAGCATGGGAACCGACACAAATAGAAGCGGAGTTGCTGAGAAAGCATCCGCGTCGAAGACGTGTTGTAGAAAATTCCACTATAGGTAACAAAAAAACTTTATACGATGCAATTATTATTTTTTATACAGTGATATAATAACTCTTGTACTTTGGCTTCAGGTTTAAGAGGCTTGATCAATCTTGGAAAAACCTGCTTCATGAATTGCATTGTACAAGCATTGATTCACACACCACTGTTGCGAGATTATTTTCTTGCTGACCGTCATCACTGCCCGCAACCAAATCGCTGTCTGGTCTGCGAGGTATCTCATCTGTTCCAAGAGTTTTATTCTGGCAACAAGGCCCCGCTGACTCTTCACAAACTCCTTCATCTAATTTGGACGCATGTCAGACATCTGGCGGGTTATGAGCAGCAAGACGCACACGAATTCTTCATTGCTACACTGGATGTCCTTCATAGACACTGCGAAGCTGCTCCAATATTAGTCAAGGACAATCCCCATCATTGTAACTGTATTATTGATCAGATATTTACCGGGGGCCTTCAGAGTGATGTTGTTTGTCAGGCTTGCAAGTATGTAATCGCTTTGTAAAATTTATATAAGAGAATGTTGCGTTTGTCTGATAATTTTGCATATTAATATTCTATTATTTTCTAGAATGTTTTAGACGAGTCACACAAGTTTTTTTTATATCACATGTAACATGCTTGTTGAAGCAGAATAGAGCAATTACTTTATTTGAATTTTTCGTTTCAGTGGAGTATCTACCACGATAGATCCATTTTGGGACATATCTTTGGATCTAGGTCCAACAGCTGGTGCGTCTGGTTCTGATACATCCGGGCCTCCCACTTCCTTACTGGACTGTCTGGAGAGATTTACTAGAGCTGAATATTTGGGTTCCACAGCAAAGATCAAATGCAGTAATTGCCAAACTTACCAGGAGAGTACGAAGCAGCTAACGATGAAGCAACTGCCGATCGTGGCGAGTTTTCACTTGAAGCGTTTCGAGCACTCTAGCATTCAAGATAAGATCTCCAAGAAGAAGATCTCTACATTTATTTCGTTTCCGGAACAACTGGACATGACGCCATTTATGTCGCACAAGCGTAATGGCAATAACAATAGCGCCATGATGGATAGTTTATCAAAAAACGGAGAAGACATGACCTTCAGTGACAATAGGTAGCGATAATAAATAAAGTGATTTACGATTTTCAGTTTTGTTACGGACGATCAAATACGTTATATAGTACCTTTTAAAGAAATTTAAATTAATTTCATCGCTACCAACAGATATTCTCTGTTTGCCGTGATAAATCACGAGGGATCATTAGAGACTGGACATTATACTGCTTTCATCAGACAACAAAGAGATCAATGGTTCAAATGCGATGACCATTTGATTACGCGAGCTAGACTGAAAGACGTCTTGACTAGCGAAGGGTAAGAATAGATAAGTAATTGTAAGTGATATTGTTAGTGATTGAATCTGAGTGATTTGTTTCCAATTAAAATGTTTGTTTCTGTTTCTTATTTGAATATAGAAAAGACAAAAGGGGATATAGAAAAGACAATATTAATAACTAAGTGGAATATTTTGTTTTTCAGATATCTTCTGTTTTATCACAAGCAGATTTTGGAGTACGGTCGAAATAGTAAAGTGTGAAAAGAAGAAGAAGATGAAGAGGAAAAGTAAATCATGTAATTAATTTATTTAACAAAGAATTAAAAAAAAAAAAAAAACTGCTGGAGAGAGCTAGACGTCGATGACGTTTTACGTTTGTCGGAAATAAATTATTGTCACCCTCGCTTTTTGGTTTCCGCCGGCGCCTTTTGTGTTCGATGGGGCGTGCTGACTGACTGCCCGATCGACATTGTGTGTTGAGTGTAACGTAAGCATAGGTGTTAAGATTAGCTCAATTTTTTTAAATCGACCGATCGCAATTTTTGTATATCGCTGACTGTTATACTCCTGTCCTGCCACTTGTATACATGACTCACCAGGGATGAGCCCTTGTATGTGTCTTTCTTTTTAGTTTCTGCACCTGCCAGCAGAATATCAATTTCGACGTCTGAAAGATTTCAGTATGTTCGTATTATTCTTGAAATTCTATATATTCATAAATTACTTAATATACTTTTTCATAATTTATGTAAATGAAGCTGATTTCATAATTATTGATATGATAATCGAATAAAATATCATTGTGTAATAATGACGGATTCTTTGTTAAAAGGTAGAGGCGATTTTTGAAGTATTTTTTAATGAAAAAAAAAAACAATACAGAGAATCTGAGTTTGATATATATTGTTTCTTTATATTTTTCACTACAATAGTGTTTTTTTTTTTTATTAACATTTATATACACGTGTAGAGAGAGGTATATATATACCAAAAAATAGCAGATAAAAAGCTCTAGTAAGAGCTTGAATGAAGACAGAATCCTAGTGTGTGATTATCTTATTATCTTATAGAAGTTGATAAATATTTAACTTTCTTTGTCTCCAGATTTGTCTTGTCAAAGTGTCATGATGAATTGAGCATCGAAATGAATGACGACTTATTATTTTTTCTAACAAATATTTTTATCTGCCTAACTACTTGATTTTTTTTAAATTTGCGTTTGCAAGTTGAAAATGCTTAAAAGTTTTTTAGTGGCAGATGAAAAAATTTGATAAGAAAAACTTAATTCAGATTTACTTATTTCACTTTGTTTGTGAGTTACCGTGACGACAGTGTGACAAGAAGACGCCGACCAAAACAAGTTTAAATATTTTTACTTATTACTTATACATACATGTGTTAATAAATAAAACGTTTTTTTGTAGTTACAAGTATAAAAAGCAATATATATTTATTATTAAATAAGTTTCAATTTTTATTTAGGACAATTCTTAAGAATCGCCTTTATTTTGCGCTAACTTACAAAAGAAGACGCTCTTGATATTAGTTTTTGTGTATTATATTAATTAATGGATTTGATATAATCTTGATATGAGAAACACTGTTTTTCTTCTTGTATGAAACTGTTTTCCAATATATTTTTTTGTATTTATAACGGCCGTCCCTGGAAAATTCAATTTTGTACAGAGAAAATAACATATAAGTAACAGCGGGTATAAAGACATTGACTTGAGGCGATTTCGTCGCTGAACTTTGTATAATAAAAATCGCTGTTCGACAAACTGTCATTCTAGTTGCCTTTTGTCTTAATTTTTGTTTTCTATTTTTACATGACATTTTAAGTTATCACACGTAAAATCCAAAATGCCAAATACTCGGAAATGTGACGCTTATTTTGAAATGAGCCGATCATTTTCATCAGTATACATAATTAATTTGTATTTTTTCGCTGAACTGGTTACACTAGTTCAGAGCTCTTTTTTTTTTCTTCCATTTAGAATGAAAAAGATGAGCTCTGAACTGATGCAGTTAGTTTAGCGAAAAAGAACAAACTATAAAATGTCTTGTATATACCAATCAGAATTCGGATGAGTGCTGAGTAACTAGAAAAAAATTTATCTTTCACAATTTTTTACGTTTTATATGCTTGTTTACTGAATTATGAAAAAAACCGAGAAATATCATACATAAAAAGTTTCTTTTTATATTCTAAATTAATTGTTTTTAATTATCTCGGAAATAAGAATTTCTATACGTACGTTTTATATTTGCTCGTTATGATTTTTTCGTTATTGTGTTTAGAGGTATAAATATGTGTGCATCAACTTTCAGTCATCCTTCGAGATCAAGAGCATGGAAAGCACTTTTTTATTTGGACTTTGGATTCACATTGATCCATCCTCGTTGGAATGGGTGTGTATGGACATAATGCTATATGTATATTAGCAGGTAATATTTTATTACACAGATATAAAAATTTTTTTATAAAGCTAAATTACGTATATACACATCTATAAGAAATAAAATTTATATTGCAACGGAACTTTTTGTCAGTACACATTTTTTAAAATCTTAAATTGTTAAACTAAATATTTATCTTTAACTAAAAGTTATATAAAATTATAAAATATCGCGACAATCTTTCAATAATAAACTTTTATTGATTAAAAACAAAACATAATTAGTACTTTTTATTAAAAAAGTGTTTATGAATAAATATTTATATGAACTCGCTGACAAAACTAAAACAAAATTAATAAATATGATGTAATAACTAATATGATAAATAAGATTGTTACGTAATTTCCGGAATTATATAAATTAATATGAATTTTAATATTATTTTAATATTATGTGCTTACATCAGCTACGTCATCATACAAATTTATAAGTATATGTAATCGTGAAAAGAACGATGCGCGTATGTAGTTTCTTTCTCAAAATATTCCGCCAACAAAGTCCGCTAACATATTTATATTATTATTTGATGACAAATTATCGGTGTACAAACTAAATAGAGTATTATATGTCTATAATTAATCTTATAGTTTCCATTCTTTTTTAGTCATATCTGCCGCTTTTTCGGCAATCATATAAACTGGCAAATTTAGGTGCGCCGATGGAATCTCCGGCATAATGGATGCGTCAACTACTCTTAATCCTTTAACTCCGATCACCTGCAAAATATAGTATGCGTGATTTCAGACATATAAATATAAATTCTCCATTTATCTAGCTGTAACAATAAGTATTACTTTAATGCTTCGAGTAGCAAGTACCTTTAATTCGGGGTCAACAACAGCAGTGGGATCTGCTCTCGATCCCATCTTACAAGTACCGCAAAAATGATACAACGTGTTAGATATCATCCTTATTGAACATTCCCAATAGGCGTATGATTCACGTGTGTATTGTTCGCAAATATCGTGTAATATTTGTGGATTGAACACTTGCATTGATTTGGTATTACTAATTTTAATTGCCGTCATAATACCATTAATCATTGTTTTGATATCTTCTGGGTCGTCGTAATAATTTGGGATAATTTTAGGTTTAACGTTAATATCATTAGCAATTAATTTTATCCGACCGCGACTCTTCGGTTTCAACAATGTCGAAAGAATACTCCAACCGTAGTCATTGCTGTGTTTGTTGAGTTTCTCAGCTAGTTCATTATTTAGATTTGCTATTTTTCTTAACACAGATTGGCCCATACTTATACCACTAAAAAATATTAGTTCAACGTCCGGTAAACCACTACGTTTTTCTGGCTGTTTGGTATTGATAAAAGCGAGAGCTTCGACGCCTATGCTCGTTAACGGCCCTGAATTGTTTAGCAGAAAATCCGAAATGTACGAATTATGAAAGATATCAAAAACGTCTCGTTCTCGCAAACTTGTTGGTTCGTTTATTTTCCACGACAATCCACTGAAGCCTACATGATCCATCAGATTTTCTCCGACCGGCGCATCTCGGACGACGTCTATCCCGAGATTTGTGAGATGTTCAAATGGTCCGATACCGGATAGCATTAGCAACTGAGGTGATCCAATGGCACCCGCGCACAAGAT
>QVOA01019374.1:0-70501 GCA_014825685.1 Pseudomyrmex cubaensis | reverse complement strand
GTAAATGGCAACCCTCACCACCCGCTTTTTACCAATCAACGCTCGGTGTCAAAGCGCCGGTGTCTGCATGAGGATCCAGGCTAAAGATAAAGTATACCCGGGTGGGGAATCCGAACGCACCCTAGATAGACGATAGACAAACGTTGTGTTACAGCTCACTCTATTGGAATATACAGCAATTCTAACAGCTAAAATTTACTCTACTGTACCGATACGAATATAGCTGATGTGTTCAAAATTCACTGCCAGTATTAAATTTTATATCTATAGCTCGTGGTATATTATAGATTTAGTGGCTGTAAATTTTGAAACAGGGAGGTATATTAGAGAATTAGAGTATAGAAAACGGAGAAAGTGTACAAGATAAAAAAAGAAAACATAATCCCCCACTTCTTCTGTTGGAGGGAGAAAGAGACGGCTGCACTACGAATCTCTTTCTCTCTCTTATACACTTTTGCTTTTTGTGAGCTTCAGATCACGCGTTTCGTGTATTCGGTCTATGTATGTGAATGTCTATGGTTCAAAACACCTGTTTCCGCGCGACTCTACGTAATCACTGGTAACACCGATACATAAATTGTCCAAGCTTTTTTTTTTATAACACTGTGCGAACGTACCTCGGGATGATCTCTAACTTGTAGAAATTGTTTCACCATTCCTTCCCGGTGACACTTTCTGTACTTCATGATTCCTTTGAGTATTTTATCCATTGCAGTATTCAATCGATAACTATCGTATAACTAGTGCGGACGAACAAAAAGCGCTGACAATTATACACGATATCACGCCATTTATCACCATGATGGCGGGAGATTTCAATTTCGCTGTCTTCACATGAGCATTGCAAAAACTATATGTATATTTCTTTGAATTGTTATGAAATACTCAAACATACGGAATGCAAACGATTTAAAAAGCTACTTATAGTTTTATATGTATATAAATACACTTTTTAGAAAAATATATATGTACGTATACATACATACTTTCTAAAAAAAGTTAGATTTTATCTATGTTTATTTTTGTTTTACTCGCAGATATTTAAAACATACATTTTAGTTTGCAATACATAATCACGCGTATATATGTATACTTCGTCTTATTTACAATATTTGCAAATGTCATTGCTACATTTGCAAATATATGGCTACATAACAGAAAACATTACAACTATTTACTGTTTTTCAAACTGCTGTCTGTAACAAAATATAACAAATTACTTATAAAATATGGTCCTTGTAATAGAAACTCTCTTTTATTAATAAATATAAAAGACAAATATATATAATTTCAAGTTATTGAGATTAAGTTTCATAAAACTATTGAATAGTTATTCTATAAAAACTTTTACTGTAATTTCTAATCAAATCTCCTAACAAGACACCTAATTCTATATTTTGTTATGCTATATAATAATTCATACATATGTAAAAACAGGTTTATAACTGCAATTAATTTTATTTGTTATTACGATTCACATTCAATATTGTAATGACTCAAATCTTTAAATCAAAAATGAAAACATTCTGAAAAAAAAAACAGAAAATCCGCATATATAAAAGTTGCTTTACATACATCGGTAAATTATAATGTATTATGAATATCCGTATGTAAAACTTGTAAACAATAAAGTATTACAGGTTTCAATATATATTTACTGCCAGTACTGGAAATCTATAGCACATGTACCGTGACAGACTTTTAGTACTGGCACTGAATATCAGAACTTAGCCACAGTTTTCTCTAATGTATCTACGATCTGAAATATATAATTATCAACCTCTCTCTTCAACTGTTGATTATATAGGGCAAAAACAGGCAGAACAGTTGATACAACCAGTAAGAAATGCTTTTTTATGCAAGAATAAGTTAAAAATGTAGAATTACACAAAGAATCATTTCTTTCCAAGTTGTATAACTGCTGCACCCTGTATATAGTTATTTTATCATAAACGACATGTAGAAAGCTACATATATATATACATAAAAGTAGATTGTAATTCGATTCGACAAAAAATCGTATAGTTTCAGACACGGCGCTTTATTATTTTAATGATACTATATGTCTCGATTTTGGTTACTTTTAGTAGTTATTAACAAGTTGGACCCGGGTGACAAGGCGCCTGGGTCGCGCCAACTTCTATCTACTTAAAGCTGAGCTCTGGCTGGCACGCTCCAATTTTTCAAAGTGCTTCCGCGCATTGCGTATGTTGATCAATGTTGCTGCAGATGCTGAAAAAGCATACATTTATATATAAACAATTTTCAGACATGATACACAAAGTATACTTACGTATTGTTGGATCCGACATAATGACCATTACATATGTATTTGAAGTAAAAATATCAATAAATGCTGCAAAATTAGTATTTCTAACTTCCATACTTTGAAACTGCGCTGCTAACTTACTAAAAAAATTAATAATTTTTAATTATAGTATTTTGTATCTCGTTAAATGTACTTTTTCTGCACGCTTACCTGCAACTCAATTTAAATTGTTTTATTATATTAGACACCTTCTCGAAGCGATGAACATCTCTGTGAAACTGTCGCTGACAATGGCTTATTACTAAGAAGGTTGCTCTTTCAAACAAAAGAACTTCATCAGCATCAATAATATTAGCAAACTGATTCAAGCTTTGCTCAAGTTCTTTCACATTGGGAATCAACATATATACAATAGATGACCATGCTCTGTAATATAACAATGTTTGTTCAATACTTTTCTAATCAGGTTCAAAATTATATATTTAAAATATCTGTTATATGCACCTATATAATGTTTCATCCCATATACTAGTTCTAAAGCATGTGCATTCAAGAGGTAAACTCAGTCTTTTCAGATCTTCCTCTCTTTCTCTGAATATGTAGTCACGTTGATCTTCTTGAACCAGATCCATCTTGTGAACAAGGCAAAATATCTTTGCTTCTGGACTATTTTGCAATATTGCTTCCAAACAACTTTGATAATAGTGCATGTCTTTGTCTAATTCTCTTGATTCCACATCAAAGACATAAATCAGCACCTCTACATTTCTGAATATATTGTCACGTTGTGATGCAAAGTAATTCTCCATGAAAGCTTCCTGACCTCCGCAATCCCACAAATTTAGTACCAAATTGCCAAGAAAGCGAACATGAGAATGTTCTACATCAACTGTGACAATTTATATTAGTAAATTTAGTGAACTCTCTAATAATTATCTAAATAACATTATCTGAAGGATTTCTAGTTTTATAAAAAAATTCTCTTTTTAGAATTTTAGATCTTTTTCAGAATTATCTGGATATTATTATTTACTTAATCTAATATACATGTAGCTTACTTGTTGCACCTAAACGATGAGTATCTCTAGCAATATAGTTAGCAAAAATAATGCTACGCATACTTGTTTTGCCGGATCCACTTTTGCCCATTAATAGCACCTGAGAATACATTATTTATTTGTATACATAATACTTGTAGTATTATTAACTCTTCACTATTTTTAGTTTTAATGTTTTATATATACAACTTGAAATATAAAAAAGACTAAAACAATTCTGATGCAGATATTTAACGCAAAAATTTCATGTTTATACCTTTTTCTTCATCTTGAATATGAATTCGTTTCGATGATTTTTAGAAACTGGAAATATTTCTCACTATTGTCAGTCTGACAATGTCAGGTTTATCAAATGTGTGTTTTAATTTCCACTTATGGAATAATTGTAACTTGATCCAATTGTGTGTGTATCACCAAAAAGAAGTGTCACAAACTAAAATTAATGTATGAATACTCGAGTTATTTGTTATAAAACGCCAAGTACATTACAGAAAATGATTGATACGTAGTGATAAACTTTATCTAAAATTAATTTACTCTGATTCGAATTTACACACCCAAAATGGCAAGAAATAATTTGTATTAAAACTACAGCTTGACCTTTCGAATTATTTGTGATCATTTCTGATAAACATCTCTTTTGTCTGTTTTTATTTGACTTTTTGTCCACTAGGGGATCTATATTTTGCTTTGATATTTTGTTCGACACAGACAGTTGTGATGTCGTTAACGTCGACAAATATAAAAAATACTAAAAGATGGCGTTACGGTTTACGTTTAAGATCGTGTACGCATGAAAAATGTTAAACAACTCTTCTGGAAGAAAATGGCCAATCACAAGAAGCAATGTGATAAATTCCTCTGTTCAATGAGAAAATATCCTTGATTTGCGCATAGGCATAGGGGAACCAAGCAGGCAAAGTGGGGATAGTGTTGCGCGCGGGATGGCTGTGTGTGGTCTTGTCGAAGAGCGGGATAATGAAGAGAGAGTTAAGTTTTGAGAGACAAAATTGGTCCGGACTGGTTTAATTTTGAGACACGTTTCTGGTGCGACGATAACGAAACACACAAGTAAGAAAATGTACTGCATCATAACAATTTATTGTACTTTATTATTACATTTACAGAACATAGGTCTCTCCTCTTTTGTAAATTCAAGTATAAAAAAAGCAGATGACAATAACATTTTTCTTTTCATAATAAGTGTATATGAAACAAGAGGTAATACGTCTCTTTGAATAAGTAATAACTGCCTTGTTATATATATACACCTTGTTTAACACGCAATACACGTCTTTTAACGCCGCTGTAGAACACTACTATAACTATATACTAGCCATGATATTTTTCATGAGGTTTTTTTGGGCCTGATATTATACATGCTTATATAGAATATATTTTTATCGTCTCACGAAAAAAGCGTATTATTTATAAGATTTGTGGCGCTTAAAGCATAAAATTTTTCGTAAAACAATACACACGATGGTGTTATCTTCAAAACTGTTAAGTTCTTCTTAGCTGTTTTGTTTTTCTTAACTTTATACGTACGTGCGTTTGTCGTATATCCAATAAAAACTCTGGCAAGTAAATGTAAATTTTTGAAAAACTAAATAAATTTCACGACGATATAACACGCTCTTTATAAACTGCTAAAATTTTGATAAGTATTATTGCTAGACTAATTTTTCAATTCAGTCGATTCAATTCGCTGATTTGAATTGCATGTGTTAAAACGTACGTTGTTTTCGACGCGCAAAATAAATACTCTTTTTACTATTAGACAGTGCGAAATTATGCTTTTCATGGTTGCTAAAATTGCACGTTCATCACATAATTTGCATTTTACAATAACATTCGTATGTCTAGTAACGTAACTAGAATTATATAATATCAACTATACATATATATGATAATATTTAATTATTACGTGAAGGAAGATATAGACTTTTTGCGATTATATATATATATATATTCTTATTGGGAGAGAAAGACATTAGGAAAATACCTGTAAAGAGAAAAAAATAATCTGCTATTATGACGCGATATGTTTTACCGAGCCATCCGCTGATAATTTATCTCTTTTCTATCGCCTATCTCTTCTTCTTCTCTTTCTCGCCAAGAATATATGACAATACTTTTCTGTTATATATAATGCCTCTATATACGATGTCACAAAACCAACAGAAGCCTTTTTAATATCTGATTTTTTAGCTAAGTGTCTTGATTGTTTTTTCTTAGCAAAGATATCGAAAGACTAATCATTCCTGAGTTATGGACAAAAGAAGAGCTTTGGTTTGTAAATCATTCTAAAGAAAAGAGGAATCAAATAGAAAACACAAATCAACTTCTTTATTTTACAACTTAAACGCACGGAACTAATTCACAGTTTTGCTTTTATTGTTTATTTTTATTCGTTAACTCCTTCCGGCGGTCGACATGCGACTGAGAATTTATTACGTTATAATTTATTTAAGCTCGGCATTTTGATAATCGAAAAAATATAAACAATCGAAATGTCCGAATATTATTGGTTGAAGAGTTTTATTCACTAACAACAATCGAACAACCGTGAAGTAGCTCCGTGCGTTTATTAATTATTGTATTAATTATTGTATGAAAATATTTAAATGTAAGAAATTGAGTTGTGAGTGACGAAGATTTTTGATAGTTTTGTTAAGAAAGAAATCAATTACATGATAATTAGCTAAAAGAATCATTGAATCTTTGTTGGTTAAGGCATCACGTATAGTAACAAAGGCTCATTTTCCAAAACCAGTCTTATAATTGCTGTCTGGAAGCATATGCTTTCATAACGACTAAAAAGTTATGCAAGGCAAATTTTTTTTATCTAACACTTTTATATCTTCACTCATAAATATACTTGCGGAAATATGATATTTTATCTTTGCATAATTTTCCGTAAAATTGATAGTTTTACGAAAAATATTACAGCTATGTAATAATGTTATAGGACTCAGTCTGTATACATATATATATATACTGTTGCTACAATTTACTAATTTTTTAATTTTTTTTTTTTTTTTTTTTGCTATCTCTAACTGCTGCGATTTTGTAAAAAAAACATACAAACCATAATGAATTTATACATGGATCTGTTTAAATTCGTTTAGACTCTCCAAATTCTCGTTTATTTTTCGACTTTTGAAGTGATGTCTTAACTAGTTCCGTACTTGCCACTCTCAAACATACCGCGCTTGAAGAACGGACTAAACTCTATCAGAGATTGCTTATCTATGTTGCTAAGATTGCCGTTGTATTTGTATAAAGGCTCACAGTGTGGCAGCTCCGAGCAAACTTGAATTAATCGACGAAGATATTCCTCGAGGCGTTTTCGACGTTGCCTCGCTACGATCTCGTATTTTGGAAAAACTTGGCGTGGGGGAAAGCGTATTCCTGCGACCTGTGTATACGATCAAAGAGATAATCCTTGTGTAAAATCAATAATTACATATTGCGACTATTTAATCGCAATTATAAAAGCAGCTTGAAGCACTTTCATAAATCATTGTCATATTGTATAGAAACCTGCAGAACATGTGTAACTCTTCGATTTTGCTAAATGTTTGTAGATATAGATAGGACAAAACAGAAGTATTAAAAACAAGAATTGATTTGCACATTTTATCATTTGCTTATTCAATAAGTTGTGAAATATATTTTTAGATGTTTAAAATCTTATTTATATTTTTAGGTGCAAATAGAGATTTAAACTTGATTCTAATAAACATCGATCGAGATTTACTTTTTATCTGATTTTTCTTACATGCAAAAATTTAATGAAATCGAAAGATTGCACATGTAGTCCCCCTTTTGTAAGCGGTAACATACCTTGCTACCGTACTTTTGTCGCATCGATATATACAATTCCCGAAATCTCCTGTATCTACGCAGCAGTGTCCAGCTATCATCCTGCGCTACGACTCGCACTTCGTATTCGTAGTGGCTGGATGTGCCAGCCCCGCGTATCACGAACGACGGTACACTGACAATCATGTTGATCACGTTATTGCAGTCGCCGTCAGTCGCTATCAACGACGGTAGAGATCTTGTAATTGTTAAGGAATACGGACTACTCAAGCGGTCGCCGCGATTTTGGCTCTGCACAACAAATCTGTGTTAAAATCATTGGATTGACGAGGACGAGGAGAGATACGCCGGTAACTTACCGTCAAATAAACTGTCGAGTAACCACGACTGGAAGATCTCTTAGATGCTAACGATTTTGACAAAGTCTCTTGATCATTAGTATTAGGCCTGTTATTCCTGAAAAGTTGAGATTTGGTTTGCGCTACTGTCAACAGAATGGCAGAGCTATTATTCGTAGATTCTACAACACTACAGTAAGCATTAGGTTCGTTCTGTACATAGTCCTCTGTCTCGTTGGTGACAAGTTCACTGTCATCAGCGCCGTCGCAGTTGCTGCTGTCATTGCCGCATTGGACTTGCCTGCTGGAAAAATTCTTCCGTTCGTCCTCCAACAAAGAGACTTCCAGCTCAATTTGTTGCCTCTGCAAATCCTGCAGTATCATTATCTGTCGATTGAGATCCTCTTTTGATGGACTGCCGGAATCCAAACATCTCATCACCATTATCCGTTGATGCGCGATTCTTTGGTTTAACTTCTTCATTGCCGGATTTTGTTGTATCGGTGAATCCAGCGAATCCTGAAGCATGCTCTCCGGAATAATGGACATCGTCGGAGATTTTATCTTTTTGTCATCGTCGCTCGTTGATTCCACTCTCGTCTCTTCAAGGATGGTTTTATTGATATTTGTCTTATTTTTACTTTCTATTTCAGATAACTTTTTGTCATCGTATGTTAAACGTTGATCATCATCGCTTTCTTTCTGATCTTCTAAGTTCACAGATTTGTTCTTTGGAGAATTACTCATTTGTGTCGTATTGGCATCCTCAAAAGCTAAGTGAGGTTCAGGAGAATCAGCCGCAGCAGTGTGAAACGTTTCTATGGTGTCAGAACTTGGTATACTTTGCGGCAATAATGTTGAAGCGATTTGGAACTTTCTATTATTGAACTCCTGAAAAAATTTGGAATCGCAGCTGAAAGCCGTTTCTTCGCAGCTATTTGACGCGTCATCATCACAAGAAGATCTAGGTAGAACACATCTCAGATCTAGTGACAAACTTTGTTTTCTCCGTACGATCTCCTGAAGCTGTTCCTGAGTTCGTTTTGCTAGCCATAACTTCTTCTCCGTTACTCCTTTATTATCCAGCTAAAAATTAGTAATATGAAAGCAACTATTTCTCATTGCAGTAATTATATTTTACGTGTACGTACTTCTAACTTAATTATTTGCTTCTGTTTCTTTGCGATTTCCATCAGTTCCTCTTCCATCTTGTCTACCTTGATCTGATGTTCGTTTAAAGACTTGACCTTATTCTGTAGCTCGCTTTCCAAGGCGGCTAATTCTTTTTTCTATTCGAGAACAAAAAAAAAAAAAAAAAAAAAAAAAAAAGAAAACATTTAAATCTACTTACATGATGATTAACTAATTCTCTGACATCATCAATACATTTTTCGTCGTTAAGACTGGACCACGATTCGAGTAGACTATCATCGCTACTGGCACCGTTGTCTGTCTGAAAGATATATTACTTTGTTTTCTACAAAACATTACATTAAACTGTAAGAGAATCTTAAAAAATATATATATAACTGAGAGATAAAATATAAGAAATAATTTTAATAAATTTTTTACTGAGAAGTTTTTTACATTTGCACGTAATATACAAGATAATTTACATCATGTCACTGTTAACTAAAAAGTATCGTCAAAAAAATGTTTTTTTACATGGGCTATGAAGATGTGTAGAGTGAGAATGTCGTATTGCATTACACATATAATATACATGCACAAATACGAAATTGAAGTGTTCAACTGTAACATTGTAATCCTTACCTTCTTCCACTGATGCTGATAAATTTGTGCGTATTCATATTTTCTGATAAGTTCTTGTAATTGTTGATGCTTGGACTGCAATAATGTGCGCAGATAGGCGACTTCCTTATTCATATTTTTTACCTAGTTACCATATACACCGATGCATTAACAAAAAAGATAATTAACAAAAAGAATGAGTATGACGCAGAATAAAGTTTATAAAATATTATAGCTGCTAAAAATAGATGATAATAAAACAAGCGTTTTTTGTGTGCTCTTTGAAATGTTCAAAAAAAGTCTTTTAATAATAATAATTGTATGTACATATGTATATATAGGCATAAGCTATTTTTAATAATAGCATATAATGACAGCAAACTAATGTATAATATTGTTATTGACTAATTTCATCTTTGTGCAACATTTTCTAGCAAAAAAGGCAATCAAAAAATATAAAAATATACATTACAAAAAAATGAATGAATGAATTAGTGAAAATAAACAGATAATAATTCTCTTGCGATACATTACCTCATGAAAGTGATACAAGATTCCCTCATCATTTTCTAACTAATTATTGAAATAGTGCACATGCACATCGAATCCCGAGATGTGACAATGAGATGAACGAGAAATTGGGTTTGTTAATCGGGAGTGTTAAATCAATCGAGTGCATACTTTTTACAAATTATGTGAAAAAACAGAGTGAAAAAAAGGTGAGAGTGCGTGCAAATATTTGATGGAGGATCAAACGCCAATTTTCATATGAAAAATTTATTAATCAACAATATATCAGTATAACAATAATAATTAATTTCTCTATATCTTTACATCTCGCATAACAAACCCATAGACATATTTCTATACAAACAAGCTAGGATATGTACATATCGGTTTTAACATTCTTTAGTAGTTACTTAAAGTTTTTTTTTTTTTTTTTTTTTTTTTTGTGCAATCGGCAACTTATACTCGCATACATTTACGGATAAATACACAGCTGGTTAACATAAACAATCTCTACGTATTAATGTGTTACGTGTGTATGAAAATAAACGCAATATTTGAGTTCTTGAGACTGATAGAGGAATCAAAAGACTCACATAATCTCATATAAAATCTCAGACAATCTTGTTAGAAGTAAAAGAAACTTGTCTTAGATAACGGTATAAATTGTCAAACTTACACGTATTATACACGTATTATATTACCAATAAGTAGTGCCATGTGTCTTATTTACAAAAAATTTTCTTGAGATATCTCGTTAAGGGCTATCTCTTGTAGTTGAAACACTCGGAGGTGATTGTCTACAAGTTGTGGTATGAATAATGACACCCAAACCAAGAATGGAACTTGACTGATATATATATATATATATATATATATATATCGGGATATTACATATTCAAAGGACAAACGTGCGAGTAGACGATGATGTTGCCAGACAAGCAAATAAGGACACCGATAGCGACAAGGACGAGGTAAAATTGATACTTGATCGAGATTACATTCAAGTCCGGAGACGGAGGTGCGTCCGAGTCACTTACTTGCGTCATTTCGTCCCGTCGCTCTTGCTCCAACATATGCCGTCGCGCACGTAGCTCTCGTTGACGTGTCTCAAGAGCCGCGATAGCGTCTGCCCATTCTTTCCATTGCGCACCCCATTCGCGCTCTAACTCGCGCTGTGCTCCTTCCAACGCTTCTCTCCTCGCGGCCCACCTTTCCTCGCGTTCCTCTTGTTCTCTCTGTGAAGGGATATAGTTATCCAAAATTCCGTTTCACGAGAATAACAAAATAACAAGCAAACAAACTGTACTCGCGAACCTTGAAGTCTTCTTTTTCTTTCAAAAGCGCAGCCTTTTGCTGTTCCAGCTCTTCGACCGCCCTGAGATCTTCATTTGAATTTACGAGATTATCACTTGAACAGGATACATGTAAATCGGAGACACTCCAACTCAAAAGTGATAATCTCGACAGATTGACGACCGTCGACTGGAGATTGCCGTTGCCTGAGCCACCCTCCTTCCGGAGTTTTGCCGCTTCAACTGGATCATTATATCGAAACATGTTGTTTCGACCCAGGAGGATAATACAACCTTGCGATAGTCTCGTAGGCTTGTCTACTTGAGCGGTGTTAATCCAGCAATGGGGTGAGAGCGGATGCAGCGTAGCGACACCGCAGTTCAATTCGACTATACAATGTTCCGGTTCCACATCCGCACCCGTCAATACAATGTCCTATTTGAACAAGCAATATAACAAGCATTGTCATCATATTTTGTCACTAATATAATTAACTATATCTATTTAAAGCTTTGAAAATTTAACCAATATTATTACTTGGACAACAGGAGCTTCCTCTGTGCCAACTAACGTTTTCCCTTCTTTCAAATGATACAATGTGACGCCAGTACTGAGTAAATCATCATCAATACCGACTAAATGCGGCATTTCTGAGTCGAGAACGACGCCAACTCCACTCTTTCGCAATCCCAACGCTTTTTGCTCTTGCAGAATTTGTTGCGTCTCACGCCATTTCTCGGTCCATTCCTCGGTCAGTACTTTCTCTTGTTCTTGCTTCTCTTGAATTTGTGCTAGCAGCACTTGCGGAGGCTTTTCTATACTCTATACATAATAAATAAATACACAAAGCTTAACAACAAATTATTATTACTTTTTTGTTTCTTTCGATAAGTATTTTTTCTAAAAAATAATAAATTTTTGTGATGAATATTTCGAATGCTTACCATATTCTTGTCAATAAGAGATTTCAACTTCTCTATCTCTGCCCTGAGCTCTCTGATAAGTTTCACGTTTGCATCTTCGTTGATAGTCGGCTTGTTAATAATGTTTTTCGCACGATTGGCATATCTAAGAGTGCTGAGAGTATCGTTGTAATTGCATTCCGCCGGGCTGATAGTCGCTATCATGATAGTTTTGGAATTGCCGCCAAGTGAATCTTTCAAGAGCCACGTGAGCACGCTGTCTCGATAAGGAATAAATGCGTTACGTTTCGAGGCTGATGTGTCACCGTTAGCAGAACTCAGTTCCGAAAGTGTGGATATCACAGTGCCTAAAGTCACTAAGGACTTGTTTATGTGAGCGCCTTCCTTCAGTCGTTGACCTGTTGCTCCGGTAGCATTCGCACGTTCACTAGAGAGAGAACGGGAGAGATAAACAATGAACTGATTTTAAGGATAATCTTAAGAACACAAATATTGCTGTATGTTGCTTTTGTTCGTTTTTTCTGTTTTATTTTATTTTATTTTTTTTTATATGCTATTTTGTTTACACGTTAAAAATAATTTGTCTTGCAAATGTTTGTTTCTTTTTAGATTTACCTTCCAGCCAAGTCGACAAGGTGTACTTTGGAAACAGTTTCCGATGGCATGTTACCTTCCGAGAGACCAGCTTGTACAAAGGTTATCGTAAAAATCGCATGACTCCTACTACTCACATCGTTCATCTTTGTGCTGGCTGTAGTTCTGTGCGTATTACCTCTTACCATACATTCCTGAAATATTAATTCTTTCTTGATGAAATTGTTACATGATTATTCGTATAATAACACGTAAAATACTCGCGCGCAAATTTTATTTTTTAAATTATTTTATACAAGATTTACAATAGTAAGATTAATTTGTTATACTAATTTTATATTATTTTATTTTTTATAAAATCTTTTAAAATTGCGCTATAAATTTGCACAAAAATAGTTTTTACATAAACATTGAGACACTGAATGTTCTAAGTAACGAATCACAGATATACAATATTAGTTTGTAATTAAAAGGTTTTAATTATTCCAATAGGATAAACTTTATTTGTCTTATATTTGTCGATTTATTTGGACATCGAAACGTTAGTCTTTCGCGAGAAATCGGTACGTCATACACATTTGACGCGTGGTAAATGTAATTAATTAATTTTATTGATTTTTACCTGAATATCCGCATAATCATAAACAAGATGACACGATAGATCTTGAACGTAGGGTCCTCCCGTAGGATGTTCCCGCACCCTTAGGGAATGAGATTGATTTTGGTCCAGTCTAAGCAGATCTCTTACTCTCTCGTTATAAATTTCTAAGAATGATACTTCTGTTCTGTACGACGCGCCGCTTTCCTTTCCAGCTGCCATTCTAGCGAAAAGCGTCTTGCAGATCCGTGGTATCAATCCCTGAGATTCCTGTAAGATACATACGCATATATACATGATAAAAACTCTGAAAGAACAATAAAAAATAAAGTGTGCATTTATTTCAAGGAAATACTGGCGCAAACATTCTTTTTTTTATTTTTATATAATATATAATAATCAAGGTTGATTGTGAAAAAATGAATATTGTGAACGTAATGACCGTAACTATCGCATTACCGGTGTGCCCATCATTGTAAAAGTCTTGCCGGATCCTGTCTGGCCGTAGGCAAAAACGCAGGCATTGTAACCCTCGAAGGCACTTTCTATTACGTCCGTACCAAGATCGTAAAAAACCTATATAAAGAGAGGATAATTGAATTAATTTTTTTTTTTTTTGTTTGTTTCTTATCAGTCAATGTTTTTCGTCACGTGAAATCTCACTGTAAGACTCCTGCGAATTTTTTGCGGTCATATTGAATCATGACATCACACACGAGAATAAACCATACAAAGTCGTGCGAGTTTTACATCAAAATAATTTATAATTGTTTTTACGTACTATAATCTGGTAGATTTCAGTTCAAATTGTATCGCGTTATTTCACATAGTTTCAAGATTGACGCAGTCTTGCGTTTCAAAACTTGGAATAAATTATTATTTTTCTTAATTGTGCTCAAAATAAAAGGTGATGCATACCTCTTCCTGAGACGCGTAATTTTCATCATTTGGATCGAAAGACCAGTAGGAGTGATCAAACGTAAAGTCTTTGTACTTCCCTCGGTCAACATCTCTACAACTGTCCGGTGTCTGTAAATAATAAATATCGATCTAGCAATTTATTTTTATTGTTGGTGCTCAATGTTCACAATTATCGTTAAGTAAATTGTACACATAACTACCTAAACATAGTAACGTGACTAATTTTATTTATTTTCATAAGATAATAGACATGACGTAATGTTTCTCTGCACGCGAACAATCAGCGGCTAAATTTAACGTAGGTAAAAGTGAGTTGTAAGTGCAAAGCAATTAAATAAGTGCAAAATATATATTGTTTGTAAAAGAGAAAGAGAAGAGAGAGAAAATTATAACAAAAAATATTTCTTCATAAACTGTTATGTAAATCGAAGGAAAGTACTTTGGGTTTTGAATGTAAAACAAAAATAACTAAAAACACGTTTGTAAACGCGAGTTGTTGTTTTGAATTCATTGAGAATTCAATCGGTTTTGCCGCTATCGAGACGTGAAAACATAAGTTCCTGTTAATTAAGTCCGTTCGTATAATAAAAGGCTACGGCTCATTTCACTGTTAGCATAAACCTGACGCGAGACGGAAATGTATTTCTTGCGACGTCTTCATTATGAAAGTACGTTGCACGGACTAAAAATGAAACGAGCAATAAGGAGCAAATAATTATATTTTATTGGAAAAACAGATAAACGAGGCGTAAGTGTTTATACCTTAGCGTTGAAGATTCGTGTCCTCTTGCCATCCATCTGTACGATCAACTTTTCATTCATCGCCACTTCCCTGCAAAGCAAATAACACAAACGCATGCTGTTATGCGGCAATAATTTAATTTTTTCCAATATTGCGATGATAACAATAATCGTCCGAAACTGAACTTTGAAGCCGCGAGCCGGAATCGTTGAGATGTATGTACACTCAATGTTTAACGTAACACGTACTAGTCAATATTACGGTGACATAATTCTGTCATCTGCTATTACTAACATCTGTCGATATTACAAGGGTTTGTTCTAGAGCGGTCGCTTTTCTAGCTTTTGTACGGGTGACAAGACAATTAAATCAGTCTCTCACACACTTTCTAAAAAGAAAATTCTCATATATTTCTCAAAAATTACCAAAATTTATTTGACGTTTTAATACAACTTGTAACAGGTGTTTTCTTATTCCGGATATTATTTTGTTATTTAATATAATTCTATTCAATTTCTTCTAGCTACAAACTATAAAAAGCGTATATTGCCTAATCTATTGTTTTTGCAACAATAACGAGCGATGTGAAAAGAACGAAAACATCTAAACAATCATCTTGACAATGATCGAATATTTTGATTGCGTGCTGTCGCGCACGTGCATTCGTTGTATATAATATTGTTGTATAATATTTAGTGACACAAACGCTATCCATATATTTACGATCGATAACATTGCAACATATTAATTAACATTGCTTAAGTTTAAATCAACATTTGTGTGTGAGATTTTATTGACTGAGAATTATTGGATTGTCACCTATTCAGTAACAGTTTAAAACACAAAAATCTAGAAAAATATTCAACGGACGGAAGATTTAGAAAGGTTGGAGCACACGCATCTATATATATTAGACGTTTTGGAATTAAATTACACACTGATATCTTCTGTAATATTATTGCTCATGTTGACACAATATGCCACTAGCGATGTAATCTATATGCCAATACTTCGCAAGGCAATACCTCGCTTGCAAAATTCATGTTAATGATTTAATCGGTTAACACTCTCGTACGTTGCGCTCACGTATCCTTGTTGGCATGCGTCAGTGCGCGTTTGTACATTTAACAGACCTGAAACGCCGACCTTGCTACACTGGTGTTATCCACGAAAAAATGTATTTTGCGTGTTACAGATATTGCAACGCGACATTCCAACGCTGAATTGTTGGAGCACGGCAAGTGACAGTAAGCGCAACGACGGTGGTGATGGTAAAATAATGGTAGTAGCGCGAGTTTTGTTGTCGTTTTATGAATAATACGACGAGGAAAACATCGAGCTTTCTTTCATCACTAGTTGCTGCATGATGTGTACACACATATGTACATACTTATGTAAACACACACACACACACCTCTTGTTGAAGGGTCGAACCCTCACGGCTACCTTCACCGAAGCCATGATTTCGCGAGAAACGCATCGGGCGCTGCCACCGTTTCCCACAAGGTGCACCTTCAGCACGCGACGATTGTAAATGTTACATGTAGCGTCGCAACGACGACGCTGCGGCGTCGCGTGCTCACGAAAGACGCTAGCGTCCTCGTCTTCGGGCCTCGAGCACGTCCAACATCACCAACGTCATCTCCCTTAGATGTACACTTGTGACTCACTGCGAACTACGACAGATCATTACGGCCGATCGCGAGTGACTGCAAGTGATTGTTCCTTGCTGTTGAGAGCTCAACCGAATCAAGCCGAGCTCTCTCAGGAAGCGCGCATGCGTAATTCTCTTACAATCCGATTACCAGCCAGCAATCATCTGTTCCAAGGTCGTCAAAAATGCCGGGTTTTTTTTAGGCATAATTTGCAATGATATCTGTGTGAGTATCGCGTTAACAAATAGCTATTTTTAAGTAATAATGAACTTTTGAATTTAAATCGCAGCATTTGTGGTGACATCCGTGGTAGAAATTGTCGAGAAGATCGCACACATGTTATAATTATTATACACTATATTCTTATTTGATTCCACGCAAATATACAAGTATACTATGCTAAAAAATATGAAAAATTTGCGATCCTCTATGCTTTTGTTGAAGCAAAGACGAGAGGGAGACTTATTATTTTATTCATCATTAAATGACGAGTTTTGAAGGGAAAAAAGTGCTCTTGCAATGAAATACTTTTTTCAAAGTTAATCCACCGAACTGTTATACGATGCGCGTTCACGCACTTTGATTTATTATAATGAACCGATCGAATTAACATAACCGCACTTGCGTCGTATGAATCGCAGATCCGTTTAAGTATATCCTACTTCCGCAGGCTAAATATGGTTGCAAGATGATGGTGGATCGCGCATATATTGAATCCTGTCGTTGACCGCATAATTACAAATGTCGTCATTTACGCAACGCAATTGTGTAATAACAATTAAACATAACTTTACTGAAACTGTTTTTTTTTTTTTTTTTTTTTTTTAATGAAAAGATACGAAAGCTGAAGAACTTCAAGATTATGCTAATTGAAAAATATATTTTTACTGTAGAAAAAACACGCTACCAAGATGATCAACGCTCGGCGCGCCATGTGTACAACGTGCAGGAACAATAAAAAAATATAATCTAAAAACTATATTTTTATAATTACAAGTAGGATTATAAATTGTTTAAAAACAAGTCTACGTGCACATATGCAATAACGAGGTTTCAATGTGCTAACTGCTTATTCTTGAAGAATCCCGCACATGGTGCGTTAGCAGACACGTCGTCCCAATTGTGGCTGCAGCTGGCTCGTTACAGAGACAGCAGATTATGAAAGTATGCACGTGTTGTGCGGTTATTGTGTAAACATTTGATTTATCAGAGTCCTATATATTTATAAAGTTTCATACCGTTCCGATTGAATTAAATGACGAGATAAGATTAATCAACTCGACTGATTCGAATACTGGTCATTTTTCAGAATCGACTGATAAAGTTAATCAAGAAGAAAGTAGATTGAAAAATAATGTAAATTTTTGACGTAGCACGGATACGCACCGAATAATATAGATTTTACCTACTTGTGAAAACGCGACAGTTACGTGTAGTTTTGTTACAGTGGAGTGCAGTTGGCGCTGTGTGTCATTCGTGCAAGTCTGGCGCCAGATCGCGAGCACCATTCGCTCTCCTTCTTTTTTCTGCTGCCGCTTCAATCGCACTGCTCCGGAACGTAAGGGAGGTGTGCAGCAAAGAGTGGGGAACAGCGGGGAAGCAAAAGGTGGAAGGTAAGGGATCGTGGATGCGTCAGTCGTGTAGTCGGAGTTGTTGGATGTGTTTGTTTATCCGTCAATATTAATTTCGGTAATCGCGCATTGCGAAAGTGGCTGGTGTTAGTGGCGGTGATGGTGATAGTGGTAATGCGGAAAAGGTGATACCCTATTGCTTTCGCCGCGCGCGATTCGCTTTTAGTTTAGATTTCTTTAAGAAAATTAGAAAAGCGATAGACAAACATGTGACAGGGAGAGACCCCGGTGACATTTTTCCTGTCATTTTTGTCCTTGCGCGCCGACTGTTATTTCGTGTACATACATAGATTTGTGTGTATGTGGTGTGTTTGTAATGTGTGTGTGTGTGTATGTGAGTGTATGTATATAGCGAGCAGTGATACAGTGAGTTTTAGTTTGTGTTGCTTTATCTTCTAGAATACACGGGGATACGTGGGATTGCTGCCTTCTTACTCACGCATCGAGGGGTTGCGCTGTTACCGTGAGGAATATATAATGTTCTGAAATTTGTGTGGCGGGCTACACCGAGAGACGCGCATCATCAAAAATGGTCGTTAAGTACTTCGCATCACAGGGTGAGTTTCTCCCAATTCGCGTTATCTCTTTCCTCCCTCTGTTACTTCAGAGAGTTTAAAGACGGATATTTTTATCGTCTACATCCTAAAATTATCTCGTATACATTACGCTGAAACGCGCGTATAAATTTTCCTTTGCCGTCGCGACGCCTTTTCGTAGACATGTCATCAAACAGTGCGGAGCGAGTGGTTGCTGCTGGGTGGTGCAGCTCAATCATAATAATAGATTCGCAACTTTGTGTTCTCTCTGTGCTTTTCCACCGTTTTTTTTTTTTTTTTTATGATTGTTTATTTCTTTTTTTTTCTTCTCTTTATAAAAATAGATGAGATTGCTCTCAGAGCAAAGAAGATGCGGAAGATTTGATGGAATTAATTCTTCGGAGCACGTGATAATCGAAAATTGAAAGCAAGAAAATTGAAATGTTTTAATATTTCTCTTGTTTTTGTCACAAATAATAAAATTGCTAGTAGTTTTTAATTTATAATTTATCAACTTTTATTCAGTATGATTTATAAAAAGATTTATCAAAAAATGTACATGTATTTATCAAGTATAATCAAGTTTTATCTACTGATTACGATACATTATTGATTTGACGATTTAATTGTATTAATTATCGTGTAATTATGAATGAGGATATCTCGAAAAAATTTCAGACACGATTACGTTTCAAGTCAAGATAAGATTACGCGCAACGGCAAGGCATACACACACTGTACTAATTAAACAGATTTTACGATCTTGTGTGTGCGAACAGAGAGATATCGCAGTGCAAGGTTCAAGTAAATTTTCACTTAATCCTTTCGCTTCCGGCCAGAGCCCGGCCAAAAGTAATTGCACACCACGGGCGCTCGCAAGTGCTACCCCAGCAGCACCGAAAACAAGGCTACGAGCCTATTTACGAAACAAAGTAACAAAATATCCGTTCCTATCGTCAATAAACACGTCAACACTGTCGGTAGATTTTTACGTCGGTGATTGTTGCGCAGGTATAGTTGCCCTTCATATCCAAAGATTGCAGTCACGGTGAATGACTGTAGTCGCTCTTTTAATAGCGAAAGAGTTAAAAGGAAACGTTTGCATTGTCATTATCGTCATTGTCGTCGGACACCGACCGTGTACAACGATGAGAACAACATCGCATCGCAAAAGAACAATTCCCTCTTCTCTGCGTGTTCTCTTCCAGCCGCTTCACTCGGTTGACAGCTAGCTAGAGTTAGAGCAAAACAGCGCGTAGAAAGGGAACCGCCCTTCCCCTCACGCATAATGTGTAATATATTATTATTTAGTAATATATTACAATTATTTATAAAAAAATCGTCTGTACAAAAGTTGTTTCTTTTTTTTTTTTTGTATAATAGCATCGATGTATAATAGCATCGCGCGATGACTCGGCTGGTCCATCGCCAGCTTTACGATTGCACTATTAAAAAAGCGGCACAAGTAGCAAAACCTAAACATTTCGAAACTAAAAACAAATAATTAATAATTCAAGTCGTTTTGTCTTCGGCAAAATTTAACTATGATTTCGTATATCACTTCATGAATAATTTATATTATAAAGTGCCTAAATCTGGTTTTTCCACAAAAACAACAAATTAACACGCTAATTTTAAATATAAGAAGATAATAGCATGTGAACACATGCTACACGATTTAATTGTTTCATTACATGTTATTTTAATATATAAAGCTCATGAAATAAGATAAGATATATGTGTGAGTTTTTTGTGCAGTTGTATAGATATGGAACTTGTAAGTTTAAGAGTCTACTGACGATGCATACGAAGAATCGATTTGTACCTTGCGGGGCCGCACTGTGTGGTCACACACTTGGCATCGTAAATACCTTTACTTCCGCTGGTTAGATTTTTTGATCAGATTGAATATCTTGGATATTTGTGCATCATAATGTTAAATTTGCATCGACTAATGACACTATTTAAATGTTTTAATACATATGTAAAAAAAAGTTTTGATTCTAAAACAATTAAAAGATGACAGTCATTAAAATAATTTTTATCATACATATTAATTGTGTGTGCAATAAAATATAGGATATTTCATTAGTAATTAGAGAATCATTATTAATATTTAGTTTTAATAGTATTAGAATATGTCTTTTTGGAAATTTTATTAATAATTACATGCTAATATCTAGCTACGCGGTGTTTTCACGATAAATTTTTTATCAGAAAATGTTTACATCCCTCTATTATAGCGGAAGTGAATATATTAACGCTGCGTAGTGTGCAAAACGCGATTCCCGCCAACTCGTTTTAATTCTACTCTTTCCCTTTCGTTTCTCTACGTACGGCATACTAATCGAAAGAACAGATGATACTTTCATGATAACTTTTACGTTGTCGTTGCCGCTATGAGGCTTTCATGTGCAGCCGCGATGTGTTTGAATTTGGAGTTAGGAAATATCTCTCAAGAGTTTACAGCCACGGCTATATACACACAGTTGGTGAAAGAAACATCCGGCCGCCTAAAGAAATAAATACATTTTGCGTGAAATCATAAAGTTGGACGAGCAAAAAGACAGACTCAAAATGTATTTTCAACGAAATTTTATTATAAACTTTATTGAAAAATAAATAAATAGAACATACAATTTAAAAACAATGGCCGCGTGTGGCCGCATTCAGCGAAACGCAACAATTGTGCAACCGTTTGTAAGTTTTTTGTGATTTCTGCTGGCCGCTTCAGCAGAAACTTTTAATAGTTCAGAACGTTGCAGAAACGGTTGCACAATGGTTGCGTCCTGCCAATAAAATGCATCTACCTATTTATTCCATTTCAAATGAAATATTAAGAAAGAGATTTTTTGTTGCAACTTTTAAATTGTTAAAACTTCCAGTGCCAAGTTCATGTAGTTTCAAGAAACGGATGTAGATCCGCTAGTCATAATATTAAAAAACCGCACTGCTTTATCGCTGGATAGATACGTTTTATCGCCAGATAGAAGTAAGGAAGTAGCGAATGTGCTCTCTTTATGGTCGGAATTGCGATTGTGCAGAATTCTCTTTTCCACAGGAAATAAAGTAATATCATGTTGTGTTATTTACTTGTTTTTATTATTTATATGTTTACAATTTTAATAAAACGTCATTTTCGAGATTTATTTTATCTCATTGTTAGAATGTTTTCGAATTCCGACGTGATATTAAAATTCTGAAATCAAATTCGAATTCAATTTATCAAAATCTGTAAAAATTTATTTTTTTTATTACTGACCAGCGATAATTAAACTTATAAGTATATGACAAAAAAAAGTTAATTTTATCACTGGCATTCTTTCTTTTAAGATTAAAATATAGCAAGGCATCAAATCAAGGTCAGATATCTCTGAATCATTACTATTGTCATTACAAAAATATGCTTAGTAATTATTAGGTATGCGCTTAATCACCGGTACCGTAACAAGATACACAAGTGGGACTTTTTCCTAATAAAATCAAGAAACTGAAGAATGCAAGTACGCACGCAATAACGGAAAATTATTGAATCATTAATCATCAAATTTTGCGAACCAACTGTACTGATTATACACCTTGATTCCCGTTATCCGTAACCTTGAAATTATACGACACGGCAGCTGAACGATGCAGGTGTGGCTGCAGGTGCATGTACGCGTTACACCTGCAGACCGCAAAATTTGCCACATGGACCACTATCAAACTAAGACGCTCCAAATGATTGATCGTGCAATTTGAGCACTTGTAAGCATGCCGAATGTTCGAGACCGACGCGACATTGATGGCAACATAAGTTGAAAACAGTTTGTATCGGTGTTACCATGCCAGCAAAACGATGAGATAACAATTGTGTTATCAACAATGTTACGCCCGGTTTGTAAGATGCTTTTAAAGAAAAACTTCATATAGAAATAGAACACGTGAAATATAGAAATGGAACACGTGTTCCATTCAGAACAGTTTTCGTAATAGAGCTATTTTAATACATCGCTTAGCAAATGAATCGATTTCGATAAGGGAAGAATTTTCTTTTTTTATGCGTCATTTTGCTTCAGTGTTTATAGTAAATTTGGAAAATTGCATACAATTATATCAAGTATATGTTAAGAATTCAGTAAAGAAAGGTCTTCTACTATTAGCAATGTATCAAGAATATTGCAATTTTCTTAAATCAATTTTGCGATTTAAATGTCACTTTACTTTTCAGGCACAAGCCCTGAATATGGCGTGCCGGATATGACAATTATCAGCGACATCGACGAGACCGGCATCAATCGGAATCTTCAAGTTCGGTATAGCAGGGACCAGATATATGTATCCTTTATGTCTTACTATTAAGCTTGTATCATTTATTCGACACGCGAGAAAAGTGTTCTCATTATCTATATTATTTGATGAATATCCAAAATGATAAAGTGCATGAAAAGATATTTCGGTACCTAGTGCACAACAATAAAGTCACACAATACAGAGTCGAATGATAAAATCAAATAGTCAAACAGTCTCTGATATGACGATCGTATGTAAAGGTAAGATCACACGCTTACCTTTGGCATGACAGCCGCGTGCAACAGGTTAAAGAGAGGATCGTGTCTCCCATCAAATGTACACATGCAGCACTGGGTGGCGAGACGAACCGGATATTTAGATCAGTGTAAACTTGGCACACTTCGATTTCAAGATTAACAAATTTTAAAGATAACGTATTTCTGCTTTGCTTTTGCCGCACGTCGGTCGTATTCATTGAAATTTCGCGTTTGTACTTTAACATATAACGTAGAACTAACGGCAATAAAAAAACACAATGGCTCAACTTTAAGATAAACAAAACGCGCTTTTATGCTTCAAAAAACGACTGTGCAAAAAACACTTATAAATAATCACTTGTAGCATTAAGAGAGAATCTGTAGCTTTTGCTACAGATGCGTTATATATCGAGATTCTATATCGGTCTTTCAAGATCAAGTTCCGTTAACGAGAGGATCAAATTTAGATACAAAATTTCAAGAGAAACGATAATTTGTTGAATTTAAAGACGATATCGCAGATATCCAAAGCGTATACCAAAATTTCCGATAAATTTCTCTCGTAAAATTTCTCTCTCTGTAAAAATACGTTGTCCAAATTGCAAAATCAAATTAATTAATTAACGTGCTATATATTTAATCATTCGTCGCGTATGACAATTAAATGTTTTTCTTAATGTTTAAACGTTGCAATTTGCAGCAACTCTGTCTCAAGTGAGCGCCTACTTTATGCACACGTTAATGGATTTTTTTTCACGACTCTTCAGACACTTTTTCTCAACCGCGCGCGCATCTCCGTTCTTATTTTATCACTTCCGGTAATAAAAATATACCTGGTGATCGCCTTTTCCATTCTTCCGTTCCATTCTCGTTCCTGTTTCTGCGACGAGTGCAATTCACGCTTAAGAGTGCTCTGTTAGCGAGGGAGGGTAATGAGGATGAACTACCCCTTCACACGTGAGTATCTGTGTCTGCACAGCACATGGAAAATGTGCAGAAGAATGAAATGCACTCGGTTCATCAAACTTGACTCACTTTCTGCTATTATGAAAGATGAAAACTGAAATTTTTATCGTTTAATTGTTTCTATTGTATCAGACGTCGTGATTACATATTTAACTTGCTTAATTATATATATATATATATATAGAGAGAGAGAGAGAGAGAGCTTTTATATTCCAATAAAAAAATAATAAGTTTATGCATAAAATTAGTGAAAAAAAGATAACGGTTTTTATTTATTATGTTAATGATTATTTCATTATCTTTTTTATATACAAACACGTGGATTAATAATAAATCAATGGTCGAAAATTGCTTTTTGTTCTTTATCGTCAGCGCGCTATTCGATCAAGACACTTTGACATTTGCTCTGTAAGTATCAGCGATATTTAGTCGACAGACGGATCGATCGTTCGTTGCTAACTAGAAAAAAACGAACAAAGATCAACGTACATATAGAAAGGAAAATTTCTAATTTCTCTTTCAAAAGTATTAGTGTATCGACATATTACGATATGTTATCTTCTTCATTACTGTGCGATAATATCGTTCTTGAGCGCGCAAATTTCAGACTTAATTTGCCAATTTTAAACGCTTAAAGACTTATTGCTTGACGTGGATTCTATATTTATTTTCTAAGTTAATAAAAAAAGAGTGATCTACAGTTTCGGATACATATGCGTTACAGGATCCTGTTATGAATTCTTTGTTTATGTTTATTAGACCGTTTTTCCGAGAATTTTTACGACGTTCTGCAGATCAATTCTCTCTCACCCGAGCTCGCGACTCATATCGATTCTTCACGATTTCGTCATCCTGCGATTATCTCACCACAAATATTAAACCTCGTTCGAATCTCTCTGGTTTCTTTACACAAAAAAAAAGTGATATCGCTTTACCGTCGGACGAAGGGAGTTTCCGATTGTCCCTTTCGTCGGTCTGAAATGTTGCGGAAGGGGTGGCGCGGTTATACCCCATCTCTCTCTTTCTCGCTAACAATGTGACACTCGGCTATGAGTCACTCCCTTCTGGATAACCGCCAAACGTACCGTTATTACGATGCCCTTTCCTATATTAGATGCCTCAACTCCGTATGTCATCGAAAGCACACCTTCCTCGAACTTAGTATGCAAACCACGAAAGCAATAGCGATGTTTTGCTCGTTCATTCCCTCTCCACTCCCTTCTCTCCTGTCTTTTTCTAACTTTTCTAAAACTAGAACACTATTGTAGTAAAGTATGTGTATCTAACAATTATAAATGTTTCAAAAAATTTTTATTTCAGCTTTTATTACATTTCCTTAACACAAATTTATAGACATACACGGGATCTATACTAATAGCCGTAAATCCTTACAAAGAAGTCGACTACTACACAAGTGTAAGTAATTAATTAGATTATATAAAACAAGAAGATCAGAGAAGTGAAATATGAGAGAGTAAAAAAAAAGATAACGTCTAATGGAAACATATTTTAAACCCTTTTTTTATATTATTATTTAAACATACTTTAAATAAAGCTCTCTATGAGGTATCGGCACTTTATTTTAGCTACAATTGATTAAATTACTCTTCCATTTACCCTGAAAGAGTTCTGCAATTCCTGGTAGATTTTTAACACAGTTCTGGTGATTTAACGTAAAAACCGCTGACTCAAAACTATGAAGCATCAACTATTTTCACAACACGAAAAGTGATGCCAACTTTTTACATCCTTTCGGATCACGATACTATTTTATAATATGATGCTACAGTAATACTACTTAATACTTTCGAAATTCTTCTTAATACTACTTAATACTTTCTACCTTAACGCTTTTCGTTAAATCCCATAAAATGTTATTTAGAACTTTAAAGTATCCCACCGAAAGCTGGTTCTTCCACCACCAATTAACAAAACATTAACAAAACGAACACATCTAAATTAAAGTTTGTAAACTCTTGGTCTCCACATTAATGTTGAACTTATTGTTCTATTGTAGACATTTGAATTTTTCTGTAAAAGCCCCTAAATCTACAATACGTGAACGATATCTGCAGAAAAAAACTTCTGCTTTAGATCATAAACTAATATTCTCTCTCTTGTGTAATTGTTATCGATGTCGCGTCATAGATTATATTAAGTTGAGAAATGAATACTATTTTTATCATTTTTCCGATATTTTTACATTAATTTTAATATTGAAAATATATTTGATTTACATGCATTTTAAAACGATAAAATTCAATTTTGACCCGAGATAATTGGCCTGTGTAAGAACATGATGAACGAACAAATTGGACAGAAAAAAAAGGTTGATTATCAACGCAAATTTATTAACGATCACAATATACGTTTTTTTTCTTTTGATGTGGTCTTAGAAATTTGTGAGAACATGTCATTATATGCATTAGCTGCACTGATCAGCTGGGGGGCACCGACTGGACGACCAAAGACCCCTGCCGGAGCTAAAAGGAACAGGGTGGCACGTCGTGGCGGTGCACGCCCCGCGTTATTGATCGCGTCGAAGCATGCGGACCTGATTCGGAACTTGCCATGATCGTCCCCGCCCGGTTGCTTCGGGACCGCGTACGCATTTCTTCCCTTAAAGATGACTTGTTACTTAGGTCGTCGCCAAATGATCACGATTATCTGTATAGGTCAAGCGATATGATACCATTGATAATAAAAAAAAAACCATAAATATGACAATGCACACTTGCATTTTAACGACATTTATAATAAAAAGAGAGAGAGAGAAAGAAAGAAAAAGATGACTTTGAGTCTTTGTTGTGAAAAGATGAGAAGGAAAGAGAAGAAAGAAAGCAATTTTTGTTAGTGTTATATTTGCGGACTCGTTTTTCTTGTAGATAAAATCTTGAAATATTTATCGCTTCTTTGATGAAAGAAACGGCTCAAACAACTGTTTCCTACTTTGAATGAAGAATCAAAATTGATTTAGTCATTCATAAAGATATTCGTGATGTTTTCATAGATTACTACTCGTTGTTTTTCACTTTATCTCGTCAAAAAGAGAACAAAAAAAAAAAAAAAATCTTGCAAGTCTTTATTAGAATTCGCGTTTTACGTGCACTTACTTCCTTCCTTAGACGATACTGATCGATGGATATGACCCACTAACTAAATAGAACGAGAAATCAACATCCCTTTGCGCTTGTACCAGAATATCGACGACATATAGCACACACACAAATGTTTATACAAGTGTAAACAAATTCTGAATTCTTAGACCCGTGTGTGGAAACCTAGTATAACAATAGTTCTTTTCTTTATTATATATTTTATATTTGTTATTCGCGTGTTTATTTATTTATTACGTATTTGTTAAGTCTTACTTATGTGCAAGTACGGTGGGATTTTGATAATATTTCTATAAACTGAAACTGCATGATTGAATTGTTGAAAATGATCTTTTCTTCATATCGCACAGAAGAATGTTATGTGAACTTGTGGAAGATCAAACAAAGCTCTTAAAACTCATTTTTATAGAAAGGAGAAACATTGGGTGATCTTTTACAAAATGTCATTTTACAGGAGTATGTGAATCGATATCACGGGCAGAAAATGGGTGCCTTGGAGCCTCACGTATTTGCCCTGGCAGAGGCAGCGTATAAGTCTCTGCAGGAAACCGAGAGTAATCAGTCCTGCGTGATATCGGGCGAAAGTGGGGCTGGCAAGACCGAAACCACTAAGTTTATTTTGCAATATCTATGCTCGGTCACCAGCAACGTCGACACTTGGGTGGAACAACAGATTTTGGAGGCCAACACCATTCTTGAGGCATTTGGTAATGCTCATGAATAAACATTTGCTTCAATTAATGCGCAATCATACATATGCAGGGATTTTTAAAACTATGTGAATACATTCTTTTCACATACACGATGAATGTCACATCGCATGATATAATTTTACTGCAAAAACTATCTGCCGGAAAAGGTTGTTCTGAACATAGAAATTCATGTTCAACTAGGCATACATTTGTTATTATACGCAGATACGCGTATGTATAGAAAATTAAATAACGTTTTTATTAATAAAAGTGATAAGATAAAGACAATGGATAGGACTTAATCGCATATGAGCGTAAAAACTGTTCATTACTCGAAGTTTAGCTGTGGGCGCGGCAAAAACTCGGATGTTAAATGAAGCAGCGGACGGAATTAAATGGGTCACGAAGGAAAAAAGTTTTTCTGAATAAAAGCACATCAAACTGATGTCGTTCATACAACCATATGAAAAAAAAACTCTGCCGGGTTTTTTCCTCAATCCGACTTATTTCTGAAGTTACTTCTTTTTAATATTTTTTTCCCACAGAATTTGTTAAATAATGAGAGAAATTTAATGTGTGAAAACAGGTAACGCAAAAACCGTACGAAACGACAACAGCTCGCGCTTTGGCAAGTTTATGCAAGTATGCTTCGACAGCAAATGGATGATAAAGGGGTGCATCATCCAGGATTACCTACTGGAGCAAAGTCGTATCACCTTTCAGAGTCCCGGGGAGCGTAATTACCATGTGTTCTATCAGCTGGTTGAGGCCGGTACGAGGGATAAAGAATTTGCTGAACAATACAAGCTACGACCGGCTGCTCATTATAAATATCTCAATCAATCTGGTTGCGTAAAGATCGATGGAATTTCAGACAAGAAACTTGATGCTCTCAGGCTCGCTTTCAATGTGCTCCAGGTAAATCTCTTCTCTAATAACAAGTTTCATAGCATATATTACTTTCATATTTTATGTTGATCAAAATGATGTGATTAAATGTTTACATTTGTTTCTTCGTGTAGATTTCGTCAGAAATGTGCGAAGGAATTTTCCGAGTTCTATCGGCCATTTTGTGGCTCGGAAATTTAAGTTTTGAGGATGTCGATGGCGAGAAGTGCGAATTGTCGAAGGAAGACAAAAACATAGTGAACATAGTGGCACCGTTATTGGGTCTTCAAGTAGAGGATCTCACGAAAGTGGTGCTGATACGACAAATAAACGTTCGCGGAAATATCACAGAAATTCCTCTAAAGGTGCAGGAAGCTCGAGAGAACGGGCATGCAATGGCAAAAGCGCTCTACTCGCGCACCTTCGTCTGGCTCATCAATCACATTAACAATTGCACGAATCCGGGTCAAGATAGTTCGCGATTTCTCGGAGTGCTCGATATCTTCGGCTTTGAGAACTTCACATTGAATAGCTTCGAACAACTCTGCATCAATTACACGAATGAGAAGCTGCACAAGTTTTTTAATCACTACGTTTTCGCGCTAGAGCAGGAACTGGTAAGTTTATTTTGCGCATTTTATATCAAAGGATTAACTACTTTTATACAAATAAATAAACGAATAAAATATTGTGAAAAAAAATTCACTTTTAGTATCGTCAAGAAGAAATTCAATACTCTCACATTACGTTCACGGACAACACCATGTGCTTGGAGTTGATTGAGAAGCCCCCGCGATGCGTTCTTAAGTTACTGACCGAACAATGTCATATGCCGAAGGGCTCGGACTTAGCTTACTTGATGAATCTACACGCAGAATTCGAAAACCATCCGTGTTACGTAAAAGGAGACGATCGACGGAAATGGGAAAAAGAATTCGGAGTTAAACATTACGCCGGTTGCGTGACATACACTATCGAAGGTTTCGTCGATAAGAATCGAGATGTTCAGCAAGATGTATTCTTTGACTTCATGTCCAGAAGCACTAACGAATTTGTGCAGGAGATCACTGTCTATCAGGATTTATTAGGATGTACTGTTGCGCGTGCAAGCGGCGGTGCGACCACAACGATGTCTCGCGGAACATCCAAAGGCAAGCCAACTCTCTGCGACTCGTTTCGACACCAGTTGCAAGCTTTGGTAGACGTGTTACAGGGGACAACACCATGGTACGCTCGATGTATTAAACCGAATATGGAAAAGATGGCTAATCACTACGACGAAAAGCTCGTGTTGGATCAACTTAAGTATCTTGGCATGTTGGATATCATACGTATACGCAAAGAGGGTTTTCCAATACATATGACATTCCATGATTTTGTGACGAGATATCGTTGTCTTAACAAGAGCCACATTTCGCTCTCCTCTGATGAGAAAAAGACAGTCAAATGTTTAATTAGCAGCCAAGGTATATCAGAAACTGAGTGGCAGATTGGTCGAACAAAAGTATTTCTGAGAAGCTGCGTGCACGAGCCACTAGAAGATTCCAGAAATCAGATGGTAACTAGTAATGCCATTGTGATACAAAAAACTTGGCGTGGATACATCAAACGACGAGGTATGTGTTTCACTCTTTTTTCCATGTGTTTTTTAAATATTTTTTAAAATTGTTTTTAAAATATTTTTTTTATTTTTGAGAGGAAAATATTTGCGGAATAGTTTGCTTGAATTTGAATTTATTTATTTTAAAAGTTACTATAAATTGAACATTGTTATTCTATCCTGACAGAATACAAGCGTATAAGAGAAGCAGCGCTGAAGGTGCAACACGCGTATCGTGGCTGGAAATTGCGAATAATGTTTATTAGAAAACGCAGAGCCGCCATCGTAATTCAGAGTCATCTGCGAGGTGTCTTCGCGAGAGAAGTGGCTGTGGCGCTACGAGAAATGAGACGAGTTGATGAGGAAATGAGAAAGAGAGAACGGCTGGAAGAAGAACGAAGATTAATGGAGGACAAGAAAATGTTGGAGGAGAGTCAGAGGTAAGAGATTAGCGGAAAGTTCATTTAAGTTTTATTAGAGCGTTTTCATTAGCTTTTGTATCAACGGGATTAAGATAATTGATGGAGTGGATTAATTACGCGTACGATCGATTACGTGCGTTAACAGTCTTTCCATTTGTGTCCTTTTTATAGCGCACAGTACAATGGTATTGTTGGAATGGAATCCGGGTAAGTTTAATGACGAATGCTCGTGCGTTAAGATAGAATTTTTTATTTAGATGATGAAAGCAATAATGTGGCATCGAAATATTACCTGCATTTTGAGATTGAAACGCCCGTTTATGTAAATTCGTGATCTAAATAAAACTATATATAAAAAATAAGATCTTTTTAATCACATGTAATGCACTGTAATTTTTTTCTCATTTTTGCAGAAAAGCACAAGAAGAAATCGCCGCGTTATCGCAAATGGCCGAGCAAATGAACTCGAAGATGGCTGCCTCAGATTTGCAATCAGTAGACCTCGACAATCTATTTTCTTTCTTATCCGATGTACAATCAACCAAAAGCAATCAAATTATCGAAGAGATTGGCGAACAGATGGACGAACTGGTGGAAGATCTAGATGTAGAATTGGAAACTGTCATTCAACAAGAGATGGAACAATTAAATTCCAAGGCTGAATCAAAAGTCACTTCTCCCGTTAATGGACAGAAAGCGACGTCTTCGCAACAGCAGCAGCAGCAGCAACAACAACGAATATCTTGTGTGAACAACTTGAACAGCAGCAAACTCGGTCAACCGAGTCTTCCGGAACCTACGGGACCGCCTCCACCACCGCCTCCACCTGCACAAGCTTCAGTTATGAATGGCGGTGATTCGTCGAGCGACAATGGCGAACCGATCTACGAATCCGTTTTGCCGCGTGAGGAAAACGATTCCGACAGTCCAATTCTTCATAATGGCAGTAGTTCGAGTCAAATAGTGAACGGCGATGATTGCGGGTCGCCACCGCCTGTGCCGGGTAATAAGATAGCTAAAGAAGTCGCCAGTAGTCCGCCATCCAGACCAGAATCTAGGGGTTCCAATCATCATTGTTTGCATCATCATCATCATCACCACCATCATCAACAAACGATACCCCAGACGCAGCAGAACGGTCACGATCAGTCACAACCTCAAACACAAACGACGCAACAGCTACCAGTCGAGCGCGAGCAGCGACGCAAATGTCGCATAGAACGTAAATTGCAGGAAATGGAAGACAAAAAAGAGCAAGATAGCGAAGCAACTTATCACGATATTGTAGAATTTGCGCAGAACTACTTCAACAATCACGAACGTTCGCCGGAGGGCACCATAATGGCTACATTGACGAGAAAATCGCGCGGTAAAAGCATTGAGTTCATCCCGAAATACGAGATGGTCACATATTATAAAGGATCTACCATTCCGAATTCACATATTCACATGTACGATCCTGATAACGTGAACGTTGCGTGTTCTGTATTCCGGGTAGGTGAATATACTCGTAACATATGTACACACATATTGTACTGGTATTGTCATTAGTTATGTCATTATTTATGTGTGTCTTTTCTTTAGGACTTTTGTAAGTATTTACGTGGCGAGATGAAGTTGGACCAGGAAATAGCTACGATTCAGAGCATTATTGCTTACGGAATCGAGAGAGAAGAACTGCGGGACGAGATTTTCGTGCAATGCATTCGACAGGCAACCAACAATCCTAGCGTGGAATGGGCGGAACGCGTGTGGTTGCTATTATGCCTCGCAATAGTGGCCTTCCAACCGAGTAAACTGCTCTACAAGTACTTTGTCTCCTTTCTGAAAAAGAATCTCGCACTCGAGGGCAAACTGAGGCAATACGTTCAGTGGTGTGTGGATAATTGCAAGAACACAAAAGTATCTTGTAGGCAACATCCACCGTCAACAGTGGAAATTGCTGCCATGAGAAGATTGGGCACGATAGTCTGTCGATTTTTCTTCTTAGATGGGAGAACAAAAGCGATCGACGTGCACCCGACTGATACGGCTGCTGATGCTGTAGCTAAACTCGGTGAAAAGTTGGGTCTTCGATCGCTCGAAGGTTGGGCTATTTATCAGAGCAGACCTGACGGAGAAGAGCACGTGCGGGCTCATGATTATTTGTACGATGTGATTGCTGCATGGGAAATGTAAATATAATACTCTACTTATTAGTAAAGTAAGGTGAGAAAAAAATCGTTTTTTTTAAATGTTTTGCTTTTTTTTTAATTTGATAGGAAACAGTGCAAATTGAATACGGCACAATCGACGTTTTCGACATTGCGGCGCGGTAACAATGCTACTTTGGGCAGTGGCGATAACCGATTTGTCTTCAAACGACGATTATTCCGTAATCCAAGAGAAATCTCGCAAGATCCCGTAGAAGTTAACATGTTGTATGCCCAGGCAGTCTACAATGTTGTAAAGGTATAAGAAGATACATGATCAATTTTTATATATGTTATTTCACTTGTGTATTGAATCGTTTTTATCATTATTTATCTTTTTCAGTGCGATGATTTTCCAGTATCTGAAAAAGTTGCATTGCAACTGGCAGGATTGCAAGCGCAGGTGTCTCTTGGTGATCCAAAGGACAACGATAGATTAGATTATTATAGCGAGGTCGATAGTTTCTTGCCCTACAGAATCAGTCGGGCTCGCGGTGACGATGTCTGGGTACCGATAATAGCGCAAGCACATCGGCAATATGGCGCCGGACGTAAAGAATTAGCGGCCAAAGTTTTATATCTGTCCTGCGTGATGCAATATCCCCTTTATGGCACAACGATGTTCAACGTTACTTATCGAGGATATTGGTCTTACGGCAATCAATTGATCCTTGGCATTAATTGCGACGGTCTCATGTTGATTAAACCAGACGACAAGTTTGTCCTTTCTGAGTATCGTTACCAGGATGTCGAAAGCATCATGCTAGATCCGAGTGATTCATTTATTACGATTTCGTTGTTACGACATAATCCCGACAGCTCGCACAAGTGTTTCGTCTTCGAGACGGCGCAGAAAAATGAAATAGGCAGTCTCATCGTGAGCTACTGTTCAGCGCTAGCAGGTTGGATTACGGAAAACGAAGTACCCACAAAGAAACTCAAGTGCATTACCAACGAAGATCGTATCAGACTGTATCACAATCTGGTCAACTGTCGACGAATGCTGGTTGACGCGGAAATTCTTAGGAAACCGCAGGATTCTGGTGGCGGTTTTCTCAGAAACACACTCAGAAGATTATCTAAGCATCGAATAGAAAAACTCAGGCAAGAACATGGAAGCGCCGATCACGGTGAAACTTACAAAGGCTTCCCGTACGCTTACTGGGCGTTCAGTAGGCAACAAATACCTCAGAGCTTGTCAAAACTGCCTGATACTGACGAGCAAGTGGCTCTGAATATCTTTCAATTGATCTTGACGTATGCGGGACTCGGTCAAAACGGCGACACAGTGCGCAGGGTTGAGGACGAACACGTAAATCTTATACAAACCGTGATGGAACGTTGTATACGAAAGGAAAACTTGCTGGGCGAGCTGTATCTTCAATTAATCAAGCAAACGACTGATCATCCGGACCCAAACAATCGCGTTAATCTTCGACACTGGGCATTGCTTTCGCTCGCATGTTCCGTAATTCTTCCGCCTCAGAAAACTATACGCAAATACTTGATTGCGCACTTGAAAAGATGCGCTAGTGATTATGTCACCGAAGAAGGCAAGTACGCGAGATTCGCGGAAAAGTGCCTTTATAAGACTCAGGGCACTCGAAGACGACAATGGCCGCCAAGTCGCGAGGAAATCATGTGCACCATCAATCGTCGACCGATTTACGCGAGATTTCATTTTATGGATGGTCAATATCACGCCGTCGAGTTTCATCCATCTGCAACTGCAAGGGATGTCATGGAGATCATCAAAGCTAAGATAGGACTTGAAGAGACTGCTATGGGTATATTTCTTGTCATTTTTAAATCATGTCAATTTAATTTGAACTTTAATAATCTTTCTATTAAATTCGCCTGACTGGATTTGTTTCTCACATCAGGTTATGCGATATACGAAGTGCTCGGACCAACCGAACGATCGTTAATTCCCGAGGAAAAAATAGCCGATGTGATGTCCAAGTGGGAACGATATAGGGCATCACAGCAGACTCAACAGACCTCACAGCGGAAGCATGCGCATCACTTTTTCCTTTTCAAGAAACATTTGTTCTTGGATCGATATATGAATTTGGATGATCCAGTAGAAAAAGAACTGTTGTATCATCAGGTTCTGCACGATTTGCGTGCTGATCGATTCCCTATCACTGAAAAGGAAGCCGTAAGTTATTTGTGCAACCAACGATTTTTAACTAATTTGTCGCAGGAGTTTAGAAAAAAAAAAGAGATCGACAAGAATTGCTTTAAAATCCATGATTAATATTATTTTTAAAAGTAATGCAATAAGCATTATTAGCTATTGAACGCGTTTACAGATTAATCTCAATTTCTTCTTTAATCATAATCTGAAAGAAACGATTTATTTAACTTTTACATCGCTAATATTGTTTGCAGATGATGTTGACAGCTTTGCAAGCGCAATTAGAACTAGGTGACTGCCAAGATTCCATATCAGAACCAGATTATCGAACAATATCAAGTCACTGCCTACCGTCAAGATTAGTACCATGCTTATGTGTAGATGGTGTGCGTCAACACCATCAGTCTCTGCGTGGAATGACACCGCCCGAAGCGAAAAAGGCTTTCTTGAATTTGATCCAATCTTGGCCGTTGCATCGGGCGACTATTTTTGATGTCATGCAATCGTTTACTTCAAATTGGCCTCGCGTACTTTGGTTGGCCATTGACCAGCAAGGTCTTCACTTACTGGAACATCGTTCCAGAAACGCACTGTGTACTTATGAATATAGCAGTATTCTAAATTATACTCCTGCTGTTAATTGTTTGATGATTATCACTGGTACGGATAAGAAACAAAGCAAAGTCATCCTTACTACGTCGCAGGTAGATGCATTGAATTAATGTACATTTTTTTTGTCATTCAAAATGACATGCAAAATTCATTATAAATTTATTTATTTAACGTATCGCAAATTATTTTATTTTTCAGGCTCATCAAATAGCAAATTTGATTCGTGAATACGTAGAAGTACTTCAGTCGCCACCGGAGATACCGAAGCGAGACTCGGCGATAACTCAAGAGTTGGTTGCCCAACAGCAGCAGCAACATCAGCAACCATCCGCGAGTTTGCCGACATCGACAACCAATGGACGAAAGTCTCGACCTACTTCGATGTTACATAGAGGTGCTCCAATAATACAGTTGCAAGCTAGTTAGAATGCCTGGGTAACTCTTTTGAGAGACAAAAATAGTTTTCCTTCAACCTAATATCTAAATCGTGTTTTGGGCGCTACACGTTCCATTATAAAGTGCCATAAACTCGAGATGTATAGCGCCTTCTCCTCCATCCCCTCCAATATAATATGACGCAGTACTTGTAGTACTACGTATTTTACCAAAAAATATATTATCACGCACAGATATATATATAGATATATATATATATATATATATATATATATATATATGCGTAGTTTAATTACGCATTAATTTAATATTGGTATTGTTCCATTTCGTCCACTGCGATAAAATGTTTTGAAATTGCAGCATATAATAGAAGAATGGCATTTATTGTCAGGTTGTAGCGTAAAAAAAAAAACAGCTTAATTATGCATGCAATGCCAAATGTTTACTAATCTTCAATACAATCCTTGCATATCAAGTCTAGGCAATGTATTGTCTGAGAAGATATAAGTTCAGTCATCTGAACGGTTTTTATATATAAATATATATACATATATATAGACCTCTTTTGAATAACATTTTAAATTTCGTGTATTGTTCAAGAGAGTCGCATTTAGCGCTAAAGGGACGTATTGAACAGATATAAGAGTACGAATATAAAGAGTATATAAAGATCTTTAATATTTTTCTGGCTAGGCCTATTATAAAGCGACGATATTAAGAATGGCACTAGCTTAGGAGTATTATTTCTTCCATTATTTATACATGCATATATATAGTGGATTAGGTTATAAATATATATATATAGAGATATATACATAGAGATCTCAAAGAAAAATGTCAAAGACTAGATTTAGTCTCCGCGAGTACTTAACGAAATGAGTGATAAATAACTGCCATTAGAAGAGAATTATTGACCGCTAAGAAAGTTGCTAATACAACTTTCTTATTTCTATTGTGACCGTTATCATTGTTGCCTTTTTTACGAGCAATTGCCGTCACGTTTTTGATAACAATTTTTGTAGCAGAAAATATTACATGACCATTATACACTTAATGTTTAATCAATTTTTCCTATACATTCTTATCTCTCTCTCTTAAATCGACTGTATTTTTTCTCCTGAAAATATATCAGATATAATATCGCGCGCGCGATCCAAAGAACGATTACTAAAAAAACAGTCTATTAAATGATTATTTATCCATCTTAAACGTGAGTGTAAAATGTTTGATTAAAATTACATTTATAATTGATGTTAATTGCTGTGCGCACAATCATATTGTAGACATGATGATAATGGTTGAAATTGTAATTATACTATTTATTCTCTATGCGTACATGTGAGTGAGAGATTGTATTATATAAAATTTGCATACAAGGGAAGTAACAATTTGGATGGATTTATTTGCATTTAAAAAAATTAGATAATATATTTTAAATCTTTAATTATTGATCTTATTAAAATCTATTATTGTAAAGATAATAATCAATAAATTTATTTCTTTAACTTTCTAATATATATAATAATATATTTAATATAATACATCTTTGCAAAACTTTCACAGAAAACTTTAACTTTTAACTAGACAATCTTACTAATAATTATTACTTCGTCATATAATATATTATAACATTATAATCCATGAAGTTCATTTTAAAAATCTTGAAAGAAATATCCACGTGACTGATATGATCTTAAAACGTCAAAAGCTATATTACATGTAATTGCATTTATTTTATATTTAACTTTTTTAATCCAAGAGGCAAAAATCTGTGTATGTAAATATATATAATTATATACATTAGTAATAAGTTTCGCACAAGTACCTCTAATGTTCAAAAAGAAATTTTTTAAAATGCAATCATTGAGTCGTAATACAAAATCGGCAGTGTTTATATGTAATTTTTTATATTTAAAGTTTTACAGTGAAAATTTTTCATAAGAACAAAGCATTATACAACTTTCGTATAAAATCACGTATTGTCTCTTATATACGTATTGTCCCTGTACTTAATATACATATATTTAAACAATATATTGTTACAAATGTAAGAATTTACTGAGATATAATGAACAATATTTCCGATTTCAATTTTACATTGATTATAGTTTTAATTTATTGTAATTTGAAAGTCATGATTACAACATTAATTATATTTTAAGAAAATCTTTTATAACACTTTATATATAACTGAACAATTTTAAATCTTTTAAAAAGCGGTTCTCGTTCTTAAAAATAATTTCTGGACAGAGTAGTGATATAGACAGTGTTAACGAGATAAAACTGTAAAACCAAGATAATTGCTTTGTTGCTTTTCACTCGATTTGAATGCTTAGTGGAATCTCGATGTATTGCAGAGATAGACTGTGATACGTTTTGGGAGTTTTTAGTCTTCGAGAGCCGTTTCGAGTGAGATTACATTTCGTGTTATACGACATGCACGAACGATATACATGACGCTTGTATATGTATTATATGGTTTGAGTGGAGTAAGAGAACATATGTAAGAGTTTAAAAGCATTTAAGAGATGTCAAAAAATGTTTGAAAATTTTAGAAATTAGTTTAGAAATTTAGGCGCAAGATAAACAAACCTTTCCTTTGGAATTACAACAAGTTTTTCTCTCTAATTTAATTTTCTGAAGTTAAATTTCTAATAAAATCAGATAAAATTTTTTAAATTTTTCAAGCATCTGATGAATTTTCTTTACTTCTCATATTTTTTAAATGTCTGAAAAGTTAAGATCTACAATCTAGTACCTTTTGATATTTCAAACGTTTTTTCGTTTTAAATGCTTTTTGTTTATGTATGTAAAAACAAATCTAACGAGTGTGAAAGTAATTATAAGAATGATACGCGCGCGTGCATGCATGTTACTTAAATGACGGTACTCGCTATGTAGCTTCTAAGCAAAGTATAAGTTATATTGGTTGACAATGTTATTAAAGAAAAAAATATATATATGTATAAATGAAAAAAACGCTGTGTATATAAATATATATGCTTATATGTAGATAAGTACAAGCTCGAAAACGCACGTTACAGGTGCTTTCGGCACAATTATTAAGTGAAGAACCAGTGCGTGGCATATTGTTATAAATGCAAGAGAAACATTCATATAAAAAAATATACACACATTGTATACTCTGAGATATAAAAAAAATAAATAAATACATACATATATTACATACATATGGATATTATAAGTAAGCGCGTACGCACGTATTACACATACAATACGCACATATTATACACTCATATATATACATACATACACACACATACACACACACACGCATGCATAATATACATATATACACGCGCGAGCACGCACGCATACACACTCGTGTTATAACTGTATTGGTATATGTATGAAAATATAATAAAGCAAAGAGTGAGTTATGTTTATCGGAATATTTTGTCATACGCTAATTTATTTTGTGCAAGAGTTATCTATATTGATTTCAACAATTTAATACATTAAATATTAATCTATCACTACAATACGACGTGTGTCGTATAAAATCGCAATTACTGGACAAGAAATGATAAAATATAATTTTTAGAATTTACTTAGATTTACATAGATTTTTTTATTATTAAAGAAAAAGTAAATTTCTCCGTTTTACATATATCTTAAAAATCGGCAAATGTTTTTACCTGTATGTGTCTTATTTATTTGTTTCCTTGTTTATTATAGAAATAATTAAACTATCGAGATGTACAATTGTCACATAAGTTTTTCAATTTTTCGTGTAAAACATGAGAGTTAATGGAGATGAATCGTGTTTTTTGTGTAAAAAGCACGCGAACTTGCGTGGAAGGTAAATTTAGACACAAAGGTAACTTTAGAAATAATAACCGCTTGCAAAAAAATATTAATCAATTAATCAATGCATACACATACATGTTTATGTCATACACACAGGTTGGTATCGTGATAAACTAGTAAGAATTTTTCTAAGTAGAGTGGCTTTTTAAATGTCAAAGTTGCCTTGGTCTTTCCTTAATGAAACATATCATATTTTTTAATTTTCATACATAAAACAAATAAGTATTTTATATATATACGTATAACCATTATCATAAAGTATCCTTGACCGTATTCTCTTTTGGACGAAATTAGTTTTACTAGTGATAAAACTGATAATATCAAACTTTCTAGTGCTACGTAGTTATGTTAAAAATTACAAATACAATAAAAATTACAAAATTACAAAGGGAAGCAATAGAATTAAACCTTAATATCTACATAAAGGTATCTCAAAACCATAGTTGTTAACTTTACTGTTGAGATAAGACAAAATCTTATAATTCTTTATAGAATAAAAAATAAATATTTTCATATATTTTTTAGGTATACAAACTACATGAAAATATTTATATCTAATCTAGTAACTTACATGATATTACTGTTCTGTCAAATAATGAGACATTGCAATGTACGTTATTATAACAACAAATTATTTTATTCTATGTGTAGTAAGATATGTGTTAGGTGATCTCAATCACATAACTAGATATGATAGAAAAAAGTTGAAGATTATTCAAATGTGAAAAAACGTGTAGATGCATAGGTATGTCTAACTTTTATGTTTTAAAATTGAAAGTTAATATTTTGTTTGGAACCAAAAAGTTTTATATACATATACATGTATATAATGTAACATATATAATGTGTTTTATAAAAAGACCACAAGATCTATATCTAATAAAACTGCTGCTAAATCTATAAACGCGAGTACCTATACTCTTGAACACACGTGCGCACACGTGTGTCTCGTGCGTAAGTTTTGCATTTTTAAGTCAAAAAGAAAACAAAATACTATCGTTGTAAAAAAAAATATACATATACAGAGAGAAAAAGAGAGGAAGAGAGAATGAAAAAGAAGAAGGAAAGGAGAGTGACAGAGATGGAAGAGAGAGAAAATGTATATAAGAGTGTAGCTAAAAAATAAATAGACTGATGCGGGAATCGAACGAAGTAGGCTTCTTCACCAAGAGTCCGGAACAACGGAGACGTCCGGAAACGCCCGAAGCACGCCGAGGACGCGACTGACGATCCGCGCAAGCGACCAATCGAGCGGTTCTCGGTCGAGTCTGTTAGGTCGGCGCGAAGTGGTCAAGGATAGGCAAAGTTGCTTTTCTCAATTATACGGATACACGTCTTCGTCGTTTTGCGAAATTACCGATTCGACTCGTTGAAGCTGATCTCGCGCAATTGCATGTCATCGTTGCGGGCGGTGAAACGCGAAACTCGTAGTGGAAGAGCACCCCGATGAGTGTCAAGACAGCGAGGGAGACGACGAGAGGGCCAGGCCTCTTCGTACGTGCGCTTCGCGGTCGTCGTGCACTATCGCGAACGCTGTCACACCGTCATCGGGTCACGATCAGCACCGGAGTTGGCGACTGTGCCACGCTGTTTCCTGTTGTATGCATGCCAAAGGCGAAGGTAAAAGTGCCTCGCGATTGAATACGGCGCTCGTTGGTGGTGTGCTCAAGGGAAGAGAGCGCACACACGGAAAGGCGAAGGACAAGGGCTTGCGACACGGGGAAGAAAAATCTGACAGCGCGCGGAAATATCTCCTGAAAGAAAAAGCGAGATAAAAGATAAGAGCGCGAAAAAGAGGTGGAATGCGATAAAGAGAAAAGGAGCAAGAAGTGCGATTTCCGTTCTATGGATATGAGCGCGCTCTGTGGAGAGGAATTAGGTTGGCCGAGACCGCGAAACGGTAAAAGAGGCCACTGGTAGAACGTCAATTCAACCACGTCTGATAAATCGGAGCGGGAGAGGTCTTTTGGGTCTCTCTCTTTTATTTTGACACGTTATATCTGTATTTTTGGTTTTGATGGTAGTGGCGGTGCGAGCACAACGATTGAGACCGCACGTTTTTAAGTCATATCAGTCGAAATTACATACTCATGACTCAAGATTACGCACTCGGAATCATATGGGTCAGTATCGTCTCGATCGGAATCACATCCGTCAGAATCAGCTGGTCTGAGTGTTCGCACTGATACGTCAGATCCGAACGCGCGAGGATGATAAAGATCGAGATTTGCGAAGCCACGGGGCTTCGCGCGACCGAGAATCAACGAAGATTCTCACAAGAAGAACCATTACTCTATCCGTACGTTCAGGTGAGTGTAGGTGAGACGGGCCTGGGTCGTACGTCCACGAGGCCGAGAACGTCGAACCCAGTTTGGAATGAATCTTTCGTGTACTCGGGAAAGCATTCAGGAATATTGAACTTGACCGTCTTTCATGACATGGTGCTACAACCGGATTATTTTATTGCTAATTGCAATATTTCCTTCGAAGGTCTGATCAAACAACGTGATAATGATTTTTGGGTGAGTTCTTTTGTTTTTTGTATAATTTTATACTAAACAAATCAAAAGTCGTGTAAACTATTTTATTGATATTGCATTTCAATTTCTCGAGTGCTAGAGTATTTAAATTTTTATTACTCAGTCTCTTTCCATTGTTGCGGAAATAGTTGAATATTAAAAAACATTTATTATGTAAAATTTTGTTTTTTCAGAGCATAAAAATTTTACTAAAACATTGTACTAATTTAATCAAAATTTTACTATAATTTAATATTTTAATTACTGAATTTTTTCGTATATATTCGGAGAATTTTGCCGCTAGTTGATTTCAATTAGTATTTATAACATGCGTTTTTGCAAGCTTAGCTTACTACTTGACTATTTCTTACTATAAATTATTTCTGAAGAATTACATTAATTTTCTGATATGGGAAAGTTCTTTGATCAGGATCTGAACATTATATCAATTAAAATCAATTTATATCAATTAAAAAACTTTTATCCGATCCAGACAATAATAGAATTTTGAATGATATTTCAGCGAATTGTGTGACATTTAGATACTCTTGTGTTTTGAAATCTATCAATAATCTGTTTAATTAATATAAGAGTAATATATCTTCAGATTTGATGCTTTCGCGGTGTGTTATAAGAATTCATGAAAATGATTTTCTAATTTGATTCACGTTAGTGTCATTTTTATATTTATACTAAGTATCAGGTTGCTGTTGAACCCGACAACAAAGTAAACTGCCCACGAAATGTCAATATAAAACCACCAACGTAGTTAAAACTCGAAAACCATTTAAAAAAATTTTCGGATACTTTGATGTAAAGAAAAATAAGCTTATGTTTTTAAAAGTATCGGATTTCTTACGAGAAAAATCACTGAGTCAGTTATGGTCATCCAGGAAACTCCGAAAATATATGCGTTTATAAATTTATTTTCAGCTCTGAAAAATATTAATATTAAAATAATCTTAGCGTTGTATATTAATGATTATTAAAACTAATCATTATTAGCGCAACAATGTTATAGCTCAAATATGTTTTCATTTTTTACACATAGAGTAATAAAAGTAATCAATGCACACAAAACAAAACATATAATTACGTTACTTCAAATATAATTATATGCAGTTATTATCTTAAAAATGTGTTGTATAAATGCTATAGAAAATTAGCGTTTTATTGCACGCTCATAAATCAGAGAGAGAGAAAGAGAGAGAGTGTGTGTGTGTGTGTGTGCGCGCGCGCTGACATATAAAAAATAATAATAGAATACGTTATACACAAATAAATATTTAAACAATTTTTCTGCATAAATTCTATATTAAAATGACGTTAATATTCTTTTATTATTTTTAACCTAATTAACAATTTATTCAAAAACTGTTTCAGATTGATCTGGAACCTCAGGGAAAATTGAGAGTGAAAATGATATTCGATTATGTAGCAGAAAGTAAGAAAATCACATCTTACTATTTGATGCATATACATGATGTAACACATTTTTAATTCGATATATTAGATACGCCACAAAGTAGCGGAATGGGTGGCAATGGTGAAGGCCCAGTTAGCAGTGAACGAGTATTTAAAGAGAGAGGTTTTGGTGGTAGAAGATATGCAGTGCGACGGAAAATACATCAAGTGAACGGACACAAATTTATGGCTACTTTTCTGAAGCAACCAACATTTTGTTCGCATTGTCATGATTTTATATGGTATGTGCGCTTATGTATGCCTTATTGCTTCGTGTATATCGCTTAAGGTCTCATGCAAAAGTATTTTTTGAAGCTATCTTGGACATGCCACATTATTTCGAAATATTTGAAAAATGGGAGCATGCTCGAAATTTGATATTTACCTGTTACGATTAGATTTTTCGAAAGAAAAGTATATCATTTTCAAAACTTTATCTAACACTGCACATTAAATTGATCGGCAATTTAAAAAAAAAATCACAAAATGCATGTTTCACTATGATTTTTTTCATAATTTTCGGTAATTTTTAAGAAAAGATATATTACGTGTGATCAACATTAGATTATACCTAGGATTGAATTGTTACGATAATAATGTAATTATTTTAAACATTAAAATATCTAGTAATTGATGATATACAATCAAAAAGTCCGAAAACAAAAAAAAGCTGAAACTGTAGAAAATTTTTTAATTTTAAATGTTTATAAAACTTTACTTCATGCTGTAACCCGAAGATTTTACAGGATGTAACTCATATTTTGAATCAGGTATATATAGTTTTTCAAGTATATAGAGTTTCTAAAATATTTCACTTAAAGTATATAATAATATTAGAAAGCAATACATACATATATATATAAAACTCTATTCTCGCACATGTTTTTATAAGCACTAAGTACTTTGCATCACATGGCGTTTCCAATGCGTGGTCTAAAATTGTACAGTTCCGCATCGGTTTACATCCTTTGCGCAAAGCATGTTTTAGCTCAATGAAATACAAATGCTATTCTTGTTTACGAACATTGTTAACTTATTGATTATTATACTTTAAATTGAATTATCCGAGAAACTACAAGAGACCGTCCTTTAATTTAAAGCGCAGATTGTGCAGAAATAGATATATGTTAAGGTCAAGATTATTTATATTGTATAAATTCTTTTAAACGTAGATAAAACAAAGGCTTTTGTGTTGTTTAAAAATATTTTGTTTGCAAACAGAACTTTGTATGAAAAAATATTCTATATTCTTGAGCATGGCTTTCGGGTTGGGGTCACGTATGGGCCGTTTTTATATCGACGTTTTAAACGTTTTAGTTCACACATACTCAGAGTGAAGACTCTTAAACATTATTTAAGAACATTTTCTCTACTTTTTTTTTAAACGGGTTGCATGCTTGGATGTATGATACTTTCTTTCGCGGGAGTACATGCCACATTCTGCTAAGTTTGTTTTCAAAATATTTAGGTGCTAGAACATTTGAGATAATAATAATTTTAATGAATATCTAATATTTACGAATATTATAGCTAATCAAAGTAAAATGGGTTTGGTATTATCAATGATCTTCTTGTTCTTTTGCATCAATTGTAAAAATCTTTTCAATCAAAAATTTAAGGTAGATAATAACTAAATACGATTTAAGGAAGCAAACGTATGTGCTTAGAAGGGATCATGAGGATACGATGTGACGTGTTTTGTCTGTTGTATTTCAGGGGCTTGGGCAAACAGGGCTATCAGTGTCAAGGTGAGAAGACACACTGTTATTAACAGATTATAATTACGTATCCGCTTGCCGCACCCTTATATATGAATGTCTTCTAATTAGCAGTGTGTATGTGGTGTGCGACTAGTTTTGTGATAAGAAAATTCACGAAACTTATTATTAATTAAAATATTTATTTATTTATTCAACAACTTATTTTTCAATGCCTTACTTTTAACCCGTAACGCCTTGCGGCCCAATCTCTGTGCACTTTTAATTCATCTTGAATATACTTCCACAGAAATTACTATGGAATTATAATTCATGATAAAGTAAAACACGTGTGTGCTACACATGTGTGTACTACATTTCTTGCTATTTATGACATTGATCCCTGCAGGACTTTGGCATTGATCCTTATCACGATGTAACTGGATCTCTCCTGGAATTATTTTATTCGCTTCAATACAACGTATGGCCACATAGAAGTGTTTTGGTTTATTGCATGTTCTTGACAAATTTTCTTTTTTTTTATTTACCGATTTATAAAGCCAAATGGAAAAAAAACTTCGAACACAGCGTTTTAGAACTGTGCGTTAATCCATTTTTGATACTGAAGCTTCTGCTGATTTCATGCCGAGGTAATGTTGAGTAATGTGAACCTAGTCCCAATTTTATTTTTACGCTTGTAATGTTATTGTAAATAATTTTTGGGTATATGTCTAATCACGCATGCAATCAGCTTTGGATATGCAATATTTGATGTTTTGTTTTACCGGCAATCACATTTTTAAAAAAAGATTTGTAATATTGTTTCAGTATGTACTTGCGTGGTCCACAAAAGATGTCACAAGTTTGTGATAACCAAGTGTCCAGGAATGAGAAGATTAGTAAGTTTATTCGAACTTCCTTATAATGACATGATGTTTTCTATTTTTTGATTAATTACTTGATTATTAATAATTATTATTAGTTATTAATTCGAGTTTATTGATTATATATATATATATAAACATTTAATGGATAATTAATTAACATTCAAATATAAACAATTTTTAAGTTATTAACAGGCATTTATTGTGCACTTTTAGGTTGGACAAACCGCGTTAAAATCAAGTAAAGAAACAGATGGTCCACGCTTCAGTATAGATGTGCCACATCGTTTTGTTCTTCATACATACAAAAGATTTACATTTTGTGACCATTGTGGATCCTTATTGTATGGTTTTGTTAAACAAGGTCTACAATGCGAAGGTCAGTAAATCAATTTGTATGTGACCATTATTTTTATCATATAAGATTTTTTTAATCTGTTTTATATTTTTTAATGCAGTTTGTAACATGAACATTCATAAACGATGCCTAAGGAATGTACCAAACAGTTGTGGTGTCGATACCAAAGCCATGGGCGATATTTTGCAAACGATAAATATATCCGCCGACAAGAAATCCAAACCTTTAAAAATTACAGAAAGTTCCGTTGGACCATCTACATCTACTACATCATGTACAAACACATCATCCACGACTGGATTACAGACAAACCAAAGAACATCACAACCAATGAACATCTGTGAAAACGCAGTACCTGTTAACGGCAGTGAATTAAGAAAATTCGGTATTGACGATTTTAATTTTATCAAAGTGCTCGGTAAAGGTAGTTTCGGTAAAGTGATGCTTGTGGAACGAAAGAATAACACCGACGAAGTTTACGCTGTGAAAATTTTGAAAAAAAGCGTTATTATTCAAGACGATGATGTAGAGTGCACAATGACGGAAAAGAGGATTTTAGCTCTAGCAGCGAAACACCCTTTTTTAACAGCCATCCATAGTTGCTTCCAAACCACTGACCGACTTTTTTTTGTTATGGAATATGTGAATGGAGGTACAAATTCATAATGTTTCATAAAACGATAAAACATTCTTTCTCTCTCTGATATATTTTATGTTGTCTTACAATTTATTTCAGGTGATCTAATGTTTCATATTCAAAAAGCACAAAAATTCGACGAAGATAGAGCGCGTTTCTATTCAGCAGAAGTCACCCTTGCGCTTCAGTTCCTACACAAACATCACGTTTTATATCGTGATTTAAAACTGGATAATATATTATTAGATTCGGAAGGACACATTAAATTAGCAGACTTTGGAATGTGTAAAGAAAATGTAATTGAGGGAGAAACGACAACATCGACATTTTGCGGTACACCGGACTATATAGCTCCAGAAATACTTCAAGAATTGCCATATGGTGCCAGCGTTGATTGGTGGGCTTTGGGTGTTTTGTTGTATGAAATGTTAGCTGGACAGCCACCTTTTGAAGCCGAGAACGAAGACGACCTATTCGAATCGATATTACGAGATGAAGCACTATATCCCGGATGGATTTCGCAAGAAGGAGTATCCATTTTGAAAGGTTTTATGACTAAAAATCCTGCCAAGCGATTAGGTTGTGTGGCAGCCAATGGTGGTGATAATGCTATAAAACTCCATCCATTTTTCTACAAGAAGATAGATTGGGAAGCACTCGAAGCGCGAAGAGTGCAACCACCAGTTAAACCTGAAATTGTGAGTTTGATATTGCTTCTATCAATAAATAATAATAATACGTGACGATTGTTTATAAGACTCGATTGTTTTTTGTTTTTTTTTTTTTCAATTTTCAGAAAAATGAGAAAGATGCTTCAAACTTCGATAAAGACTTCACACAGGAGCCTCCTGTGTTAACACCAATGGAAGATGATGGATATATAAATCAAGATGAGTTTCGCGATTTTTCTATGGTCAATAAGGATTTTAATCCAACCAGATTTTAAGCGATAAACAGTGATAATTATTTTGGAGAAAATGAAGTCAGATATCATGCTAACACTTCCCACTTAACAAGACAAACGCCATTTTATAACGTCGTATTATTAAGTGGAAAATATTAAAACGATATCAATTTCATTAGACATTAGATGACATATTTCTTGTTATCTTGGTTTCTTCCGTTTTGTTCTTCCTCTTTTCTAATTAAACTATTTTTTAATCATTTCTTTATAAGAAAATCATGTACAAAATGAAATCAAATTTGAAAATGTCATAATATTTGCTTTTTAAAAGTACCGCGATCTTTCGATGATATTAATTTAAGTAGGGATGTATATTCAAATTTTATAGCCACAAATTCTGACTTTTCAAGTATACATAACGGCTTAAGATGCCTAAATGTCTGATTTAGATTTTATGTTGCCAGACGCTACGCTCTTGGCACTGGCAAAGAGTGAGTGACAGTGTGATAGTAAGCAAGTAAATGAATGAATGAGACAAAGTGTATGTGTGTGTCTTTCCTTCGATACGATTTGCTCATTTCTGGCAATACAATTTGTTTGTTTTCATGTTGCATAGTCAGACTGCAACAAATTATGTCGAAGGTAAAACTCAGCAGAACACCCAGCTCGCTACTTGATGTATTTTCTATACTGCTGGGTTATCTAGATTGTGTATCTATATCGGTGTGTCTAGAATTACAATGTACATGTGCAATCAACATGCTTTAATCCATGAAAGAGAAGTTACGTTACGGTCGCCTCATGGACATAGTGCGAAATGTCTCTCTCTTTAGATTTAGATGCGTATAAAATATATATATATATATGTATATATATATAGTACATTTCCAACGCACATCGCATATCGGTTCTCTCTCATTTCCCGCTGTAATATATTTATTTATTGTCGCAATTGTGTGCTTGTACCATGTAAACTTAATGTTCATTAGGCTTGTTAGGCTTGATGAAAGAATATCATGATTTATACCGTCCTTAATACACCGATATGATACGTCTTTGCCGCAATACTTTTTTCTGTTTTTTCATTAGTATTGTGGTAAGTTTTTTAAAAATACTCAAAATTTTTTACTTATCTCTGTTTAAGTAATAAAATAATTCTTACATCAAATTAAATGATATTCTAACATCACGTCTTGGAAGATCATTGAGAGACATGGTGACAAGTTTGTTTGTTATTTAATCATATTTTTTTACTACTTTTTGTGAATTACAAACTAAATTAAGTTTTAAAAAAGTAATGAGGTGACTCTCGAGCTCGTAGAAATTCAAGTGTTTATAAATTACAAGTTTCTTTGAGGAAATTTGTTAAACATTTTTATTTCCAAAGCCACATATACAAATTTCTATTCAAAGTTATTGAATTGTTACTTGTATTATATCAAAATCTTTTGAACTTTGTTAAAAACACATTGTAATTTTGTAATATATGACATATATATGTACATATATATATATATATATGTATAAATATAAACATTATTGCTATATGTATATGTATATATGTGTATATATAATCACAAATATAACAATAATGTTAATTCTTAATGTTATTTCTCGATGTTAAATGTTACCATTCTTTAATGTTAATTCTAACTATTAATTCAATGTTAAATAGTTAATATTCTTCAATGTTAATTCAATGTGTTAAACACAAAATAAATTAAAATAATATAAAACATTTATAGATGTCAATATTAACTCTCCCAATATATTTTCTTGTTTTTTCACACATGACTATTTTATTCATCATTAGCGGAAACCTTACTACCTTAAAAATTGTTTATATATTTGTTAAAATTAACTTAAAAAATATTTCAATATCAAGAAATTTATTTATTAAGAAAAATTGTATATATTTATTGAAAAATCAGTAAAAAATTATATAAAACATAAAAACCTTCAACTTGTTGATTTGCAAGAATACTTCCGTAGTGTGCAATCTAGGTTGCTGAACGGTATTTGTTTATTCTAATTTCTACAACACTGTGCTATATACACATATGAATAAGGTTATGTTCATTCAGCTAGTAAACACGGTAGTGAAACGCAGCACGAGAAACGAAAAGAAAACTTGACGAAAACGAATCATTTTGAAGTATACGAGTTACTTCGTTACTTGACTATTGTAGACTTGAATTATGCAAAAAAACTCTGCGGTAATTGCAAATATTATGTGAGAAAGAGTGGATGGTTTTGTATATGTAAACCAAAATATAAAAATTTTTGAATTAATATTTTCTTGAGTTTAAAAAGGAGTTTATATAAATCTTCTATTAATCTTTGAAATGTAAGATGAAATTCAGTCTTCAGAACTGTTTGAAACAACTTTGCAAATTACAACACTTACAACATTCATGGCTCCACACAGTGGTACGTACTTATTGTAATTTATATTTCTACATGTATGTATATATATATTATTTTACAATGCAATTTTTTACTAATTATGTTCTTTTTGTAATGTATAGCCTGCAATATCAAGGCAAAATGTGACTAATGTAAAAGTATGTGTTCCTGAGCCGGAATATAATATAGCTTTTCTATGTAATCCTGAAAATCGTGATGTAATTTCAAATAATATTAAAAAGAGAAAAGGTGTTGGAGATATTGACAAAGTCCTTGAATATTCTGGCAAACCTGAAAAGCAAAAATTACTTTTGCAAGAATTAAGCAAAATACCAAACTGTACACATCCCTCAGTAGTTGAATATGACAATAAACCAAAACTATTAAAAGAATGTGGCAAAAAACCAGAATTTGAATTTGAACCTAAAGAATTTGCTGAACTTGTCACTGATCTGAAAGCAATAAGAACACAAGCTTTGGGCCCTGTTGCTGGACAGAGAAGTTATATACTTTTGGGAGATTTAGCAGAGCTAGAAGAAGCATTAATTCAATATACAGTTAAAAAATTAATGAAGGAAGGATTTAAACTGTTGTCTGTTCCTGATATCCTTCCAACTAAAGTTATAGAAAAATGTGGTTTAATAGTAGATGGTGACCGAACTCTTGTATATAATTTGGATCCTTATTATGGTGACGATTACAGTTTATCAGGAACTGCAGAAATGGCATTAGCTGCCAAATTGATAAACACCACATTTTCCTATGATATGTTACCATTAAGATTGGCCTCGATTAGTCGATGCTATCGTGCAGAGGCTTCAAGTATTTTAGATGAAAGAGGAATATACAGGTGAAATATTATTGAAAAAGTAGTATTTTCATGTGTAAATCAATTCTACAAAACAAAACAGTTATTCTAACTCATTATGTTTGAACACAGAGTTCATCAGTTTACAAAAGTAGAAATGTTTGTTTGTTCTGAGCCATCTCAATCCGAGGCAATATTTCAAGATCTTCAAAATTTACAGCAACAATTGTTCTCTTCATTAGGATTGCATTTTCATATAATGGATATGCCTCCATCTGACTTAGGTTCACCTGCTTATAGGTATAGTATAAATGAGATAGTATCTTTAATGTTCTATTGTCTTTCTATAATATAAATTACTTTCTAAGAACTTAGAGTTTTTAATGTGAGATGTTTTGTTTAAGTTTGTTTTTTCATACAACATATGTGCATGTGCGTAAAAAATACACACTCCATTGTCTTACATTAACATATTGTGTATTTGTTTTAGGAAATGTGATATAGAAGGATGGATGCCTGGAAGAAAGTTGTATGGTGAATTATCTAGTTGTAGTAACTGCACAGATTATCAATCACGGCGTCTGAATATTAAATATAAGACGGAAGATGGGGAGACGGTTCATGTACACACATTAAATGGAACTGCGTGTGCAATACCTCGCATGTTGATTGCCTTGTGTGAAACTTATCAAACAAAACATCATCGTATCATTGTGCCGGAAAAGTTAGTTCCTTTTATGAAGAGTAAAACGCTTATTAAGAAACAACAAGTAGCTGATATGAGACTTTTCAAGTATAAACCGAAATTAAATGTAAAAGTATAAATAAACAAAACAAACTTAGAAAATAAATAAAATATAAAAAAAGTAAAGTAAAATCAATGTTTGACGTACAATGTTTTTTTCATGCTAGATCGCACGGGAGCGCCAAAATAAACTAATTATATATAAATAAAACAAAAACTTGTCAGCTCATCATGATGTTTGCATGTGCAACAAAAAAAGCATCATACTATAAGCTTAAAAACAAGCTATGTCTCTTCTAATTTTATGATTTTAATACAGCAGTAATTATCCAGATATCTGAAACAATTTGATAATCCAGCCTTACAAGGAAATTTTAAGTCAACAAAACATTGAATACTAAACATCACCTGTCAGTATATTTTCTATAAACTAGTACAATAGTTTTATACAAAGAAAGATAGGGATCCGAAAATTGTACGTACAGGGATAAAGATTTTTTTTTCATACAATTTCTTTGTTATTCTATGTATATTTTGTAGGAGTTATAAAAATGTAACACAAAATATTTTTTCTTAAAGTAATGCAATTTAAAGACATTGCAAATTCACAGTTGTTCCACACTGATTGGATGTTAGTATTAGTTCTTATCGACAATTTAAAAATGTTCTATTCTCTGAAATACCTAATTCATTGTGGAGTAATCTAACATTGACTGAAGTTTTATTTTATTTATATTGTATAATTTTACGGCGCGATCCTTGATTTCTTTCCCGATTGATATTGAATTGTTCTTGACTTGTTTTGTTTTGCAACTATATTGTTCTTCATTACTGGCATTAAATATATAGTCTGTGAAAAAAATGTCTTAAAATGCACAATTTTACACACAAAGACGTGTGAAAACTTACTTAAATAGGTTTTCTTTTTTTTTTCTTTAATCCTCCTCTTCTCCTGATTCTGACTCTTCTTCAGCATTTTGCAGCCATTCTACAAATTGTTTCATTTGGTCTAAAAAGAGCATTTTTCCTTTGACTGAATGACCTTCTTTGTACCACTTTAATATTATCTCTTCTGATACAACATCCGCTAAAATTTAAAATATTTGGTTATATTTTTAATGTTTCATATGATGTTTTTAATATAGTAGAAAAATCATAAATTTTATTGTTAGATAATTTTGTAATATGTATTTATATTTTAACATACTTTTATAAAAGAGTAAAACAATCTTCTGGAAGACTTTCATAAAATTCATGTTGTCATAACAAAATTCCTGGACCTTGAGGATGAGTGCGAGCTCAGATCTGGCAGTGGTTGTAAAAGCACCAAACAGTGAAGTATAAATTTTTAAATGTTTTAACGCTTGTTCGGCAACTAACTCTTCTTTCTTGTTCCATTCAGCTTGACCCATTACAACAACCCAAATCTATAAATACATAGTATATCTAAGATTATTATATCTAAGTATATCTAAGATTTTTTTACTCTATCTTGTTTCAAAGTTTTATTTAAGGTAAACCAAAGAAAAAACATTACCAATCCGATAACTTCGTGTTCCGGGATGCCATTCCTTTGTGCCATTTCTTTGAGATCTAATATGATGTCCTTCATCGGTCTATTCTCAGCTAATTGATCTAAAAGAAGTTGCTGCAAATCTCGTTTTGCTTCTTGACTGGCTTGAGCTTTATGTAATTTTACAATATCAGCCAAACCTACTGCTTCGAATACAGCTCGAAAATGCTCTTCTGTTCTCTTATTCGGTGGTACAAACTCCATCAATCTGAAATGCATATAAAAAAAGTTGAATAAGCAAAGAAATTGATAAAAATAAGATCATATTTTATAAACAAATTACACCATATGTTATATAAACAAAATTTAAATTTACCTTCCTTCAATGCCTCCTCTTTTCAGAGCTGTCATTAAACTAGATAAACCTTTCTCTTGTTTCCAAGTAACAAAAACTTCCAGTAGAAAGTCTAATGCCAAGTTGTCCTTGACAAGATGCTCATTGATAAGAACTGAGAGTACCGTAGGTGGTACAGAACCATTAGAGATCCATAAGGCTGTCATTCTAGCTAATTTAATACGTTCTTTAGGTGAAAATCCTTTCATGAAAACCAATACTTTCTTCATCTCTTCTTCAAACATTTTTTCCAAATATTTGTAACGTCGCATAAGTTTAATAAAGACCTATTTATTTCAACATACATGTTATATATATATTTCATAGAGATATTCTAAAATAATAAAAGCAATTGAAATAAGATTATATATCATATCTCAGATTTTACCTGTTCAAAATTTCTCATAGATTCCATGTCCTCCGGCTGCTCAAAAACACATGCACTGGTCTTAACCGGTTTGTCACCATCTTGAGCTATAGATCCACCAGGAACCAAGAGGCCCCCAGCAATTAAAATATCAAATAGAGCTTCCCCATATCGGCGGTAATCTAATTTGGAACCAGCAGTATCCAAAAATTTAGATATTGCTTCTAAGTCGTTACCAGCCTTTTCCAACCCAAGAAGAACTGCATCTCGAAACCCTGTTGGATCATACTTCTCTCTTTCATCTGTAATCAGAAAAGAATAGCAGCTTGGTTAATTTAGTATCTTATTGATATGCAGTTCTATGTAAATTATATATGTATTTTTACCTCTTTTTCTGGTCTTTATTCGTTGACCTGATAATATTGGTTTTTCTATTTTTTGACTCATACAATATTCTTCTAAACAGAGTAAAACATAGTTAACATTAATATATAAATATCAGAGAAATAAGGCTATTGAATAGTATGTATTAAAAGAGTTCTCTAATTAGTATATCAAGGATACAAATAAATTGCAAAATGTTGCAAAACTTCTGTTAGAATTATCTTGAAACAAAATAAATTGAGCAAATTTACTAGAATATCTCTGATCTCACACATCAGAAAAACTAATGAATTTGCTTGCTTCTATATTTTTACCTTAATTTGCAATACACATGTATTGTTTGTGTGTGTATGTATGTATATATGTATGTGTGCATGCACATGTATGTGTATCCATAATATGATCTGGCATAATATGAAAGAAAAAATGTGCACTTAGTGCTTCGACTTCGAACTCATGAAGCATAACTTTCAACAAATACTGTTAAGAGATAATAATTATCTACGACGTTGCCTTATTATATGCCGTTACTAATAGGAAGCCTAGTCACACGTGATGTACAATGACGGTGGATTACGTATGCAATGCGAACGACTGATTCAGAGGTTAAGATCGCGCTTAGTGCATGGAGCATCCGATGTGATAGCAGAGACCACACTAAATATCTCAATACTTCGTTGGAGCACGCGTCTGGTACGATTGAATTTCGGTACTTCGCGATTTGGTAATAATTTCTCTTGCACACACAACGCGTTTACTTACTTAGAAGCACGTAAAAATTGTAGAACACCGCCTGCCCAAGCGTACGTTACCGACGTATGATGCTTAAAAAGATTTGTGGTAGTTCAGATCGGCCAAATCAAAGATCAGACACAGGAGAAGCCAAGGGTCAACGAATTATAGACGAGAAATCGACGAGCGAATTTTTTTATATATACGCGCCGTATAGCGGGAGAAAGAGGAAAATGTATCCTAAAATACATGGGCCAGGTCAACTATATAGCTCCAGTTAACTTAATCGGTCGATGAAACACCAACAGCGATTGGTCAATTCGGTTAATCGGCTTGTGCAATTGGTGAATTCCAACGGAATAATCGATCGATTGCGTTAATTGGAGATGATTGACCTGGTATCATATTGGTTAATTCGGCAAATTGAGCAATGTGATTGGACCGTTGTGTATTCGTCCAAAGTTCGCAATCGTCGCGAGCGCCAAGTGGAACTTACTCATGGAAATTGAAAAAGAGGAACGGGAAAAAAACAGGGTAGAGAGAGAGAGAGTTAAACCAATCGTCTATCAACAGCGATTTATGCTTATTGCCTGAAATTGAGATTATAAATTGAAATTTTAGCCAATTTGAACAGTTCCCTAAATTTTAAAGATTTTCTTTTTTTTAGTTCACTCTTAACACACAGCAACTTCTAAAATATGTGTGTGCAATTAGTTCGCATGCGCGTAAAAAACGGCTCGCTTGATAACACACAACTGGTGTCCTTGCAGTGAATCGTTCATGTATGTATCAGCAGATTGTAGATACGCCCTGGCCTGCGCTGCGGGCTGTCCGCAGGCCCCGCAATTTGTAGATTGTCACGGAATGAGTGTGGTCGTATCCTCAGGAAATTCATGAAACGTCATCATCCGGGACACGGAAATAATAACAAAGAAGAATAAATAACAAGGTTAGTGCATTCATAATCGATATTGGCGGACGAAAACGACATAACGTTTGTTTTATTTATTGTATCGAGGTCTATAATTATTGTGTACACACATATACACTCACACTTGTGATAACACATTCGGAATTTTCATCCAAAATAGACGGACCGAGGATTTCTGGCGCTTTGTCCGTGAACGTATCGATCATGACGCATGAGTTAAATGTACACTTGTGATAAGTATTCGCGAAGAAAAACATCTGATTATATAAATGTCTATCTGGAATGTCCGTTGTATTATTAGAGGACCAATTCTCGCGCTATTTCCACTTTCGATGCTCGTTATTCTTTTAATTTTTGTTTTTTTTTAATACGAGTTTTCTAAATTTATAGTGATGTCTGCCTGTGGTATTATTATTAAACTCGGAAAACTAAAGTTGGTCAAATAGCAGACGTCACGATAGACGCAATTATAAATTGTTGAACTTTGTTCCGTGTACTAATTTAAAAGATTTAAGTGATTCTGCGATGTCTAAAAGCACGTCTGTGTCCTTCATATATTTGTGCGACGTCACTCAATTGCGTTATTTTTATAAATGTACATATTTAATACAATTAATTTCACAAGAAAAATGGAATTAGGAAAAAGGAAAGAAAATAAGAGATAAAGAGAATGAATTGTGTTGAACTTAAAAAACTATTAGAACGTGATATACGACATTGTGTAATGTTAATCTCTTTAATCTTTTTAACGAGAAAATATTTTGAGCATTTTATAAGTTACTTCTTCCTTAAATAAGTTCTAATAAAATATGTAAAATATATTTGTTACTATTGTGCCTTGTTACATATTATTAATATATTATGATTAATTAAAAATTACAGCGATACAATTTTTTCGATGATTTATAGCGATAATAATATTTATAAAGTATAATATCGAAATATATAAGATTTGTAATCAATATATAAATTCAAACTAGTCATAACTTTGAATTGTTTTGAAATTAATATTACATCATACAGTATTCTCCTCCGGATATCGGATGTAATAAAAAGTAACAAGAATGAAAACAAGGAGTAGAGTTTGTTTTCTGCGTATGATAGCTGCATATATGTACACACACATGTAGATATCCATGTATTACGTATACATGTAACATCTTTTATACGCATCATAATTTGCTTTCTCACATACAAGCGATGTAATCAATTCGCTCGTTAATTATGCATGATGTTCTTTGAAACTGTTTGCAAGCAGATTTTTAAACATCAACATCACAGATAATGCGTTACGTAATGTTTACGATGTTTTTGCCTTGTTCGTCTTTCAAAAATTGAGATTTGCATGTACAGATATTAATAAGTATATACATAATATGTATATTTACATACATGTGTAAATTACAACTCAGTTTTTACGAACTTTATTTTAAAGTTTAAAGATACATATTATAAGGAAAGAATTAAAACTTTGAAAAACAAATATTTTTATCTATTATTTTGTTCTTTTCTTTTAGAGTTTAGATACTTCGGTGTACGTGCAAACAAAAATATTTGTTAGGTGTAAACTAAATTAAGAAATACCTAGGACTTCGAAAGTCATACGCTGAATGTAAGTGCTCGATATATTTTTTAATGTGTAAATTAATATACATAAAAAATTCGAACTGAATAACAATGCTAAAATTCATGTAAGATTCATATAACAAAAATTATTTCACACATGTGATGCAAAGTAGCGTCTTATATGAATTTTTATTTTTAGAATTATTATTCAACTCGAGTTTTCTGTATATTAATTTACCCGTTAAAAAGAATATATTTTGTACGTACATCCAGCGTATAACTTTCAAAATTGGTTTATTTCTTGATTTTACTGGAATGCGCAATTTTTAAGTGGATTTGGGAAATCCGTGTCTATCCGCGAAGAGTTAAGAATATTTATATTTTTTAATGTGAAATTTAAAAGAAGATGTTTTATATTTTTAATATTATTATATTTACATTCTTAATATTATTGTATTCTTTATTTCTAACGGACAGAATGTTCTGTTTACAAAACATCATGCGAACGAACAAAGAGTGCAAGAATTCTTCGTTCCGCTGCAGACAATATAATTCTCAGCTCTTTTATATGTCAAGTGTTAAATTATAGAACGTACTCTGATCCTACTATCTGTCTTCTTATCTTTTTATACATCTGGTTGTACATTTATCTAAACTGCTTTGTCATTTTGTTCTACTCTCTTTATCTATAACACATACCTTCAGAAGAAAATTGGGAAAATAAACAGTTTTCAAAACAAGTGACCACTAATTTTTAAAAACTGCTCGCTATTATATGTATATTTTCTTGTACGTGTATAGTATTAAATACTTAAATATCTTTCAGCTGTGTATGTCATTGGTACCAAACGTGAACCAACATAAGTCCGTATAAGAATATATTAGTAGCAGTTTGTGCCAAAGATGAATGGGCATGCAGCTCGTTCCGGTGACAGTGGCCAAGCAGTTTTTGAACGCATTCAAGCATCTATGCTGCCAATCGGTACGAAACATACTTCGACATTGACGTCTTCGGTCATACCAGCTCCCTCAATGGAAAAGCAAAATGTGGTAATGTATAGGCTCGTGCAAACATTTCTAACGGGAGAATTAATTATTATTAATAATCTCTATTAACATACAAATTGATGTATGAATAAATATTCTTACACTGCTTATTTATATGCCGCAGACCAAGCAACAGAAAGTATATACAGAGAAGGAGATTTCGAATGCTCAAAGAGTATGGACAAGTTTGGTGTCCGGTGCGATAGCAGGCGCAATAGCGAAAACTACAATAGCACCGCTAGATCGCACGAAAATCAATTTTCAAATCTCAAAACAACCCTATTCGGCCAAGGCGGCGATAAAGTTTATCAGTAAGATGATGCGCACCGAAGGATTTTTCAGTCTCTGGCGCGGCAACAGTGCTACTATGGTCAGGATCGTACCGTATTCGGCTGTACAGTTCGCGGCGCATGAACAGTGGAAGAGAATTCTAAACGTGAAGGGTGCGGGAAGGTATCACGTAAAAACAATCGTGTAAAAAATGAAAAAATTAAAAATGAATTAAATAAATTATAATAAATTAAAAAAAATTAATCTCATTAAATTATACAATACTAATAATAAGTGAAATTATTGTGTGTGCGCACGAAGATTTAATTCTTAAATTTATATTTTATATAGCAGTGCATGGGCGAGTTTTCTGGCTGGCGCTCTCGCAGGTGTGACATCGCAGACAATGACTTATCCGTTGGATTTAATGCGGGCTAGGATGGCAGTAACTGTGAAAGCCGAGTTTAGAAGTTTGCGCCAAGTGTTTTGGCGTATCTACAAGGACGAAGGAATCTTAGCGTATTATCGTGGTTTTACCGCTACTGTCCTGGGTGCCATACCGTACGCTGGCTGCAGTTTTTTCACGTACGACATGCTGAGGAATCTACTGTCCAGTAAGTCAATTTATTTGTAATAGATTGTATTGACGCCCGCCGGCGGTGGCGGTGTTTGCACACACATAACACGTATGCACACACATACATATGCGAAAAAAAAAAAAGAAAAAAAGAAAAAGACTCGTGAGTTGTACGAATGAGTGTGGCTGTTGTATATGATCGTAAAGCAGGGTACCGATAGGGCACGTCGGGAGCACCCTGTTACCCCTGATATTGGGACGGTACTTACTTTAATAGCGACGCGAGACAAGCCCGACCGGCGGCGTATTTCGAAGTGCTGCGTGCTTCATGTTCGATGATGGCTACGTGTCGATGAACAGTGTACACGGTGACTATTCCGGGATTCTCGACCTCCCTCATATGCGGCGGCATTGCTGGAATGGTTGGCCAGACAAGCAGTTATCCACTGGACATTGTGAGGCGGAGAATGCAGACTTCGGCGGTCAAAGGACAGCATTATCACACTATCACGTCGACCGTCAAGAAGATTTATACGTAAGCGTAACAGTATTATCTAAAAAAATCTATTCGTATAAGTAATAAATAACTAGTAAATTTCTATACTATCTATATATATGATATATTATATATCATCTCAATATGTAGAATAATTGATAGAGTTATCAAAAAAATATTCAAAAATATTTTAAAATGTTTTCTCACATATTAAAAGTAAAAGTCTCTTAAAAGAAAGAATGAATTATTTGTTGAGTAAATAAGTATATAAAATATAATTATATGATATATAAAGCTTTGTAAACTAGTATTTTCACGTTAAATTTTATATTTTATAGGGAAGAAGGAATAATGGCTTTTTATAAAGGCTTAAGTATGAACTGGGTAAAGGGCCCCATCGCGGTTGGAATCAGTTTTGCCACGCACGACACAATACGAGACACACTGAGGAAATTAATTAGCGAAAATGCATAGAATTAATAGAGATTTTCTAACGCTAGAAAACTGGCTCTATACTCACAGAGTAATAATTATATAATTTTGATCAGTTAAGCAGATTGCTTTAATTACAGTTAAATATGTCAACATAAACTTTCTCAAAATGAAGAAAAAAAGGTAACTTATAACACAAAGTGTCGTTAATAATAACAAAAAAATAGTTATTTTGTGAGGGCATTTCTCCAAAGAGACAATTGGGGATAATTAGTACAAATTGTTAAATATTATGTAAATACTGTTATTCTAAAAATTCTATTTACAGAAACATAATGTTTAGAAACAACATGTATGTATACATAATATTTGTATACATATTGCACACACACGTGCGCGCGCGTGCATGTGTGTGTGTAGACATATGCACATATAAAAAACTTCGACATGTGTGTATATTGTCTGCTGCATGTAATATGTAAATGTAACTTTTAGCTTGCCTCAATCTTGTTCTTTGATTTATGTTTTAAAACACAATTGTTTGTAAGAATACGATATTTTAAAAATATGATGTTTATAGAGATATATGACTTGTGTGTCTTACTTGTTTTAAGCTCTGTATAAGAAAAATAAGATATATTTTGCATCTGAAACTATGTGTATAATTGAAATACAAAACTCTTAAGACATGTTTTTACTTTGAAGAGATAAAAATATTCAAAAAAATTTTTTTCAATTGTAAGATCATGTAAAATACAGATATATATTGTACAGTTTTGAGATAAGTTACGTTTCAAATATATATTGAGACATTCATTATATAAGCTTTACACAATTATTATAGCGTTAGAATGAATCGATTATAACGATAAAAATAATCGATTAATTTCTGACACATTGCAATATTTTATTTGTTTTATTTCTTGAGAGTGATTGTGCGATTGATAGTGACAATAATAGAGACAAGAATCCATATTACAACTTGTCAATGTTACAACTGTCAATGTTATAAAAACGTACATACTTTATTTACATTTATATATTTAACTATCTTAAATTTGAATATTTTCAAAATGTCTTGTATAAATTTTTAAAATATATCAAATTTATGTTAAAATTTTATAAATTTATTGCAATTAAATGAAAGAAGGTAAAATGCAGTTTCTATTGTTCAAAGAGAAATCAAATTTGTTCGATACAAATAAAAAGCTGTTACCTTTCTTCTTTTTTTGTAGCTGTTTATACTTGAACAGATTTATTACTAAATATTTCTCTTCTTTTGTTGTACTATGTAATATATATATATATATATAAAAAATCTAATCTTTGGTTTTTTAATAAAAAACGTCCAAAATTATGCTGTCAATTATAAGGTCATACACTGTAAAAAGTTAGTTTATTCTATTATATTGTATATCTTATTGTAATACTTGTAATTGGTTAATGAAATTATTAGTAAATATATAAATTTTATACACAGTAAAATTAGTTTTTATTTTGATCTATTTATATAGATTCATACATACACACATCTTTGTAACATCTTATATAAATCTTTTAAGATCGTATTATATATATACTTTGAAAGTAAAGATTCCGAAAAATTCTTTAGTATAAAATGTATAGTTTATTGAAAATCATAAATATTTTGAGCCTAATATAGCACGTACAAATATCATTTTTATGTTTATGCGTATAAATTAATTCAGTCAGAGTGTTTATTTACAATTTCTTACTCACGGAGTTCTTACTTCAGACATCTTTTTTTTTTTTTTTTCACATACAAATAGACATATTTAGATATGCAAGAAATCCGTATGTCTTTTTGTCACAGCATTCTCTAAAATAACTTGGGTGTTACTTCGGCTTGGTTTCCTGATCGTTAACGTATCTTATATAAATTTCTTGTTCGTCGCTACCGCCTGGTGGAATTTCGGCTTCGTTCAAATACGAGACTCCTATTGCTAACACTGAACCGTCATGACTAAAACTAAGTGCAGCCACGCCCGCATTGTATCGATGAAATTGACAGAGACGTTTCTTGTTAAAACCGTCCCAGATATTCACATAACCATCTGATCCGCCTGTGGCAAAGGTATTGTATGTGGAATGAAAACTGATAGCATTCACAGGATAAATATGCTCGACATTATTCTCTTTTATCCTGTGACACTTAAATGCATATTTCTTTTTCTGTGCTTCTGGCATTGTATCCAAATACTCGACGGCAACTCGACCTTCTATGCTACTCAATACATATCCCTGAACACAATAGAAAAATAAACTAATATACAAAGAATAATATACAAGCAATGCAATAAACTGTACAGAATGTAGAAATAAACGTACTTGCTCATTGGGAAAACCTTTAATACAGCGCGTTTGATACTTTAGACTGCTTTCTCGTCTTTGAAACATGCCCGCCATATTCCTTAAATCCCAAATACAAACTTTTCGTTTTGCAGTACCGACTACAAATTTGTCACCACATACAGACAGAGCAAGAACTACATCCGGTTGCAAATAACTACCGACACAAGTAGGTGTTCTTGGGTCCCACAGTTTTACTGCAGCATCCCAACCACCGGTTAGTATTGCGTTAACAGCTGTGCAATATTCTATCTTTCTGATTGGCTTGTCATGTGTACCCATTATTGTCTCTATAAATTAAAGTATTTTAGCGTACAATCATAATTTAAATGACAAGCAAAACTGTACATATATAAAAGGAAAAAAGTCACATATATAACAATACCAGTGTTGCTATTTACATCATACATCTTTAAAGTATTTCCTAGACCACCGCTATATGCATGAACTGCATCCTATAAACAAACTTTGTGATAGAAAATAGTACAAGACAAATTAGTAAATTGAAAAACAATTCTACATACTTGAAATGCAATATCCAGTACTGGTAAGTCATGATTATATTTCACTCTCATTGTATTTGTGTGAATATCGTACAATCTTACTGTACTGTCCCATGATGATACTAACAAAAATTGTGTAGAGTTTGGTCCAAATTCCACTGCAGAAATTGCATCAGTTGGCGGTGATTTTATCTTAAACTCAGTTCTGGATTCCATTCTATAAACAATGAAATACTTATTTATGGAAAATAAATAAATTTCATACAATATATAATATAGTGCGTGTATGTTAATTTTAACCTAAACACTTGAGCGTAAAGGTTTCATCAATTATAATAATTATTTTCTTAAGTTATAATTTTGTGCTATGAAATAAAATGAGTGAATATTTATGAATACTACCTGACACTGAGACGTAGATGTTCGTAGTTTATGCTAAAGATAATCACGAGATAACCTAACCTATAATTCCGATAAATATAATTTACGAGGCGGGAGATAGTTCGTTGTGGGTGGTGAAGTGAGTCTTTAAAAATGTTTAAAAAAGCGAATGAAAGAAGGAGGTTCGGGAAGGAAGGGAACAAAATTACATAAAGAAGTGGGGATTGCGTTGCGCGTGGGATACTAGTTGGCAGCCAATGGCTGTGGATAGGAAGCTTTCTGTACGTTTTACTTTTCTGCCACTTATGCGACAGAAGCGTTGTTATTTCATTACATAGTTGATTGAAGGTTCTTTAAAACTTTTGGAATAACTATCGTATGACGAAGTTTTGACGCATCGTGCACAGTCGTATATTCGTATAAATATCGTTGACGCGAAAGCACGCGGAAGATTCTGGATGTTGAAGTGTTGATCTGTACTAATTTGTGTTAAACGTTTTACTGAGAAAAGTAAAATGGCAGATAAATCTCGTCGTGTAACACAAACAGAAGATTTGTCAAACGTTGAGTTTGAAACCAGTGAAGATGTTGAAGTTATTCCTACTTTCGATAACATGGGTCTCCGCGATGAATTGTTACGCGGAATCTATGCCTACGGTATGATATAGCATGGTTTGACTTTGACCTAACCTAACTATCGTTTTCTCATTTTTTCTTTGCAGATAAGAAATAATTAATAATCAGATCGTTTAAATAATTTATTTTGCACACATATATTTGATGTAATTAAGAGTATACACATTTGTTTCCTATAAAACTTGTAAACTAATCACATGTGTATACGAAAGTTAATCAGATCTTGTTTTCACTTTAATATGTGAGATTATTTTTGTAGGTTTTGAGAAACCATCTGCTATTCAGCAACGATCTATAAAGCCCATTATGAAGGGCCGAGATGTTATAGCCCAAGCACAATCTGGAACAGGAAAAACTGCTACTTTTTCGATTGCAATATTGCAATCGTTAGATACACAAGTACGAGAGACTCAAGTTTTGGTTTTGTCACCAACTAGAGAACTTGCTACACAAATTCAAAAAGTTATTCTTGCATTGGGTGACTTTATGAACGTCCAATGCCATGCTTGCATTGGTGGTACAAATCTTGGAGAAGACATCAGGAAATTAGATTATGGTCAGCATGTTGTATCTGGCACACCTGGTAGAGTATTTGGTATGTATTGCTTTATTTATTAAAGTAACTTTCAAATAAATTAATAATTTTTAAATTTCTTATTAATTTTGAGGAGAGTGTATTTTGTGATACTTGTGTTAACAAGCATCATTTTAGTATTTATTTAAAACTCATGAGAGAAATTTATTGTAGATATGATTAAAAGACGAGTACTTAGAACTAGAGCTATAAAAATGCTAGTGCTGGATGAATCAGATGAAATGTTGAACAAAGGTTTCAAAGAACAGATTTATGATGTGTACAGATATTTGCCACCAGCAACACAAGTTGTTTTGGTTTCGGCTACTCTACCACATGAAATTCTTGAGATGACCAGTAAATTTATGACTGATCCTATTCGCATTCTTGTCAAACGGTAACACTTGATCCTTTTAACTCGAATATATTGCTAAATGTATTTATTAAATTTTAAAAAATTTATGTGTATATTTTTATAGTGATGAATTGACATTGGAAGGAATCAAACAGTTCTTTGTTGCTGTTGAACGAGAGGAATGGAAATTTGACACACTCTGTGATTTATATGACACATTGACAATAACACAAGCAGTTATCTTCTGTAATACTAAACGTAAGGTAGACTGGTTGACGGAAAAAATGCGAGAAGCTAATTTCACAGTATGCTGCATGCATGGTGATATGCCACAAAAAGAACGAGACAACATAATGAAAGAATTTCGATCTGGTCAAAGGTGAGAGATTAATTCAGAATTTAAAAAAAAATAATGTAAAATATGATAACATTCTCATATAGAATAGTTTTATTAATGTATATTGTTTTTATATATATGTACAGTCGCGTGCTAATCACAACAGATGTGTGGGCAAGAGGAATCGACGTTCAGCAAGTGTCGCTCGTTATTAATTACGATTTACCTAACAATCGTGAATTGTATATTCATCGCATAGGTCGATCTGGACGTTTTGGACGTAAGGGTGTGTCGATAAACTTTGTGAAAACTGACGATATAAGAATTCTGCGAGATATCGAGCAGTATTATTCGACGCAGATAGACGAAATGCCAATGAATGTAGCCGATTTAATATAAGATTAATATAAGAGATTTATGATTAAACCGATTATATGTATCACAAATCCCTTCCTCACATCATGTAATGAATTTCTCATGACAAAAACAGCATAATTTTCTACAAAAACTATTACAAGACGATTTTAAACATTTATTCAAAAACACTGTCGTATAGCTCTTTAGTTATTTATAGTATGTTATTCTTGTCAAAGTAATTAAGAAACATTTAGCTTGAAAATTTTTTTATGCTAATTATATAACAATAACGAGACTATTTAAACAGTGTAAGAAAACCGTAAAAATTATACTATGTATAATCTAGTATATTAATAATACTTTCATGAAAAGTTATGTTTTTAAAATCGAAATAAATCTGTTTTGTACTTGTGGACTATGTTTATTTTTAGGAAACTAAAAAAATAAAGTATTTTGGCAAGAATATAAAAACCAATTCTTTTTTATACAAATATCGCTCCTAGTGCGCGGAAAAGCATGTACGAGTAATGTATAGTATACTATAGTATTATATATATATCAGAAAAATCAATAACTGCTGCAACAGTTTAGAAAGCGGCGCTGTAGAGTTTAGTTTGACAGAAACTCACTTCGAAAATGAAACAGAACTCGAAAATCATAAGAATTGCGTTGAAAATTATACGACCTCATCGATAATGTTTTTCTAAGTAAACGAAGTAAATAATATTATCAGTATGAAGAAATAAGTATGTATAATTTCAGTATATGTTACATATGTGCAGACATATAATTTCAGTTTGTTTATTTTTGCTTATTAATAGGTTTTATGTGTAATTAAATAACATAATATATATTACGAGAATACTCAATAAAATGGAGCAGCAAAATGATTGCTCGCTCCAAAGAGGACAGCCACTGCGTCGCTATGCAAATGATTACAAGACAGAAGGAGGACATTCATCTACCTGTATTTTTTACTATATTTATCTGTATAACTTTCTAACGTTTTACATAAAAAAATATATATTAATATTTTCATAATTCTATTCTTTTTTTTTTTCACTTCTAGTGAATAAAACAATGGCAAATCAGTACTCGAATACAGGTAGACCTACGGTACGCATAGTTGTAAATTTAATGACAGGAATATTTCTGATGGAAGTCGAACAAAACGCGACTGCACAGCAAATTCTTACTATAGTGCAATCGGAAGAAGGATTGTCAAGAATTGCTTTAGCGACTACTGTGCCAGTTTTTGCTCTGTGGATGTGTTCGTCACAATTAGAAGTTCAATTACGTCCAACACACAAACCCATAGAATTGGCTGCTAAGTGGAGTTATCTTGTGAATAAATATAGTTCTTACACAGAATACTCTGATGATGAAGAACCTTTACTATATTTTCGCAGAAACATATTTCTGTCTAGGGCAGAGGAGGAGCAAATCAAGGATATCAAAGTACTCGAGTTGCTTTATGCAGAAGCCAAACACAATGTTTTACAAGGTAAGTAGTTTCGATATATGAGAGAGAGAATTGATTACTTTATATAAAATCTAAAAACCTTATTTTTTAAAATAGTTTGTATATATGTATGTTTAAAAAAAACTGTATAACTTCTTTCTATAATTTATAATTATTCTGTAAACTAATATTATTCTATGAAATTATCATATAAATTTATTTTCTAGGACGATATGCATGTGATGGTCCTGGACGTTATACCAGTTTGGGAGCTATGCAGGCCCGAATCGAACTTGGACCTTACAACGCGCAAAATCACACTTTAGCTTTTTTTCGAAGACACCGCGGCCGATTCTTACCACGTCATTACGCCTCTCCCAGTCTCTTATTCGGTTTGGGACTGGGATTAGGATTAATAGGTGGCAAAGAAGCGCCCGAGGCGCATCTTCTGGAACAATATAAACGAATACCTAGTGGCACTCACAACGGTACCGTTAATGTGATTCCGAGGAAGCTAATGAGGAAGTATCTCGAATTCTGTTGGAATTTACCATGTTATGGCGCGGCCTTTTTTCAAGGACAAATTGAACGACCCGTCAGAGGTCTTGCTTCGTGGATTACCAATCGCGATATGCAAGTCCTCATAGCAATTAATACATTGGGAGTATATATAGTTGATGACGTGCAATGCGTAAGTGTGATAAATCGAGTAAAATGCTTATTTTAATGCAATAATTTTATACACTCACACATAAATAAAAAAACGTATAAAATATGTATAAAATAGTAACATTTGAAAGTATATATTTGTGCAGAGCTTACTGTTAGGACTAAAATATTCGGAGTTGAGTTGGGAAATGGCAAAACCTTCGGATGAAAACAATTTGGACTGCCTGCCTTGTTTGTTTTTACAATTTCCCGTACGAGAAAACGGAACGCGAGTCTATAAAATCTTACAAGTGTTTTCGAGACAGGTATAAAATCTTGAGAATATTCTATTAGTAATAGAATATTACTTTTAAATATAGACTATTACTTTTATTATAATAGACTATTATATAGCTCGATTATACGAGTCACTTTTATGGCAGCACAGAGAAACGTATTGTACAACAGAAACCGATGTTTCAGGCGCCAATGATGGATACTTTGATATCTGGCTTTGCCGAGGATTATCGTCGTCAATTTATCAACAGCGATGATCAGTCAGCCAAAGATCTTCTCGTCTCTCCCAGTGGAAGTTTTACAAATAAACTCAGCAAATTCACACTGGCCACTTTTGACGATGAAGGTAATGAAACAAAATCAGAAAAAGGTATGTTGTTTTACTTACTTTTCAAAATCATTTCAGGTCGATGTATTGGTCAAATGGGTTCTTGGTCTTTTCAATAAATGCATTCTGATATATTTCTGATGTACGTTTTGTGATGAATATACACTCTTTGATAATATAAAACAATTGTAATTTTTATGGCGTAAAAAGAGACATTTTCTATCCTGTAATATATTATCCTGGTGTTTATACATGCTTTGTCTCTTTATTTTTTTATCTTATTCTTTGTGTGATTTATCTTTTTATGTAAATTTTTTCTCTAAATATTTTTTTTTATTACATTGAAAGCATTTTGAGATGTGAACTTTCTCGTAAACGATCCAACAATTTTCTATATCTCTGTGGTACTAAATTTCTGTGACGATTAAGATATGTTTCTAACACATTTATATCAAAGCTTATTTGGTTGATCTTAGCTAGTATCTGTTCCTTCTCCGTTTTCGGTAAGTCTTCGGACTGCACATAAGTATTTATAATTATATAAAGGTAATACATATATAATACATATATAATACATACATAATACATATATAATAAGGTATATACATATACCGAGGTCACCCCTCACAATTACCAAGATTGTATATACATATAATTTGTAAAACCGAAATAAACATAACAAAAAAGAATGAGTAATGATATCAAACAAAATTTCTCTTACTTGTAACAATAAGACCTGCAACTCTTTCAGTTCTGTTGAACGCTTTTCGATTAAACGCAAAATACGATTCGCTTTGTTAACAGACATTTGTTTGAAATCATTTAAACATTCATCGCGTAGTAAATATGCTTGAGCTTTGCTGACGTAATCTGGATTTCCTATTCGTGCCAAATATGGTTCTAATGGATTAATCTCTTCCGCGGCATTTAGCTCAGTATCCATTGCAGTTTTCTAAAAATAAATCGTTGTTAAAGTTAATTAAAAAAAAAAAACATGTAACTTGATATTTGATGCTTTCGCGGTGTGTTGTATTAACATGCAAAGATGTTTTTCGGGTTTGAACCGCGTTAGTGTCATTTTTATACCGAC